>CM014730.1:77581365-77648743 GCA_004329165.1 Spatholobus suberectus | reverse complement strand
TTTTTATGTTATTTAAACAATGCTTTGGTGCTTTACTAATATTATTAGCCTAGTCAAAAATTTTCTGAACTCTATCAGTATATGTAGTCAAAAAAATTGTGAAACTTTATTATTATGTTCTGCAGTGCACAACGATTGAATGACCTGGGTGATGAGTCTAGATTGCTTCCTCTTTGGAGACAGGTATTTATTACCTTTTGTTTTGCCACGAGCCTGCTAGTATAGAGATATATTTTTATTTTATTTTTAAAAATGGTGCTGATGCCATGGTAGAATCCCTCCCCCCGGCATACTTTATTCTCAATAATTCCTAAGTGATATTCCTGATGTCTATTTAAAAGTCTTCTCTGAATTGATTTTTTCTGCAGTTTTGGTTTGCCCTATTATTCTGCTTATGCTACTAAATTATTGATCACAGGCAGAGCCTCGATTCCTATGGAACAATTATATGTTAGAAGTTCTCATAGATAACAAGGTAGGTCTGTGGCAATTTTGTTTTTACCTGTTCAATTTCTACGTAATTAAGCATTTTATATTACTAACCAATAAGTGTGCTATCCTGTGCTTTCCAGCTTGAACCATACTTGCTCCCTGTAGTCCAAGGCAGTATCCTTATCTGATTAATTATTTGCAATGTTATTGTGCAATCATGTAACTGTTTCTTTTCAAGTTTATCCTTAACAAGTAAATAGGCTTTCATCACTTTCAAGCAGCCCATTGGGAAAGATATTATTGATGTCACTTTGATTGCTAGGAGATGCACAAGAAGAAATGGTATTTAAAGCTTTTGGATAAATTTCTATTTATTTCCATGTACCAAAAAAATCTGTTGTTTCCAGCTTGACTGTGCACTTATAAATATCATATGTATTTATGTTCCTTACCATTTATGGAATCAAGATCTCTGAGGCCATGAAATTATTTTAATGGTAATTTGGTGGTGATAGTGAAAGCAATCAATCATGAGAATTGTTTGCAGTTGCACTACTTTATAGTTCTCTATTAGGTTGCGCTAAAATGTAGATTTAGATTGTGCTAAAAATGTAAAAATGGATGTTAGAGGGTAGAGATATGTGTTTTAGTTACTAACAGTTTAGGCTAGGGCTTTTGTGAATGAAGACCATGCCCAATAACATGACAACTATTTGGTATTTGACCATAGAGATAGATACAATGGAAAGATGCCCCTACAGGTGCAAACTAGATTAACTTGAGCTGGGAAAACTATGTTTTAGTGGTACCAATTAGAAGCAATGGAGAGCAAATAACATATTTATCAATTAGTTAAAATTAATATCAATGAAAAACGGGTCTTATGCTTTGGATGAACCAATAAAAATATTATTAATTACAATTTGAGGAGAGAAATGAAAAGCATTTCATTCTAGATGAAGATCCCTATGAAAGTTATTTATTAAACATGTTAATAATTTGATTTATTATATCTGAAATTAAAAATTATTTGTACCATCTAAGCATCTACAATTTGGAAAGTTTTCATATGAGTAAACATAGGATTGTCATTTGTGGTTGCTTTAACTCTTTAAGATGGACGTCATCATCTTTTATTGGGTGGTTGACTGATGGTACAAATATGATTTCATTTCTTGGAAGGAACTCGGATGTGGAGAAGAGGAGCTGATCCTGATGGCTATGTTGCCAATTTTGTGGAAACAGAACAATTTATGCAGTTTAATGGATTACTGCTTCATTTGTTCAGGTATTGCTTTCTGAGTATGACATGAACCAGTTATATGGTGGGTTGCCATGCAAGATATGAATGTACTGATGACTTATTATAGGCAAGTAAACAGCAACATAATTAATAAACAATTGATATCTAACTAGATTATTTTTCTTACAAGTTGGCAAAAAAAATTTACTCTTTTTTTTTCACGCTCAATACATTTGAAAAATTCTTCATTGTCTATCCAAATTAGTATTTAGTATTTGTTTTCCCTTAAAATTAACGGCATTGAACTTTCAAGAAGCCAGCTTCTTGGTCAGGAAGTGCTTATAGAGTAACCTTTCAATTATATATAAGAAATATCTTTAGGCTTTGCTCAATGGTAGTGTGAAGTAATGTATGCTTGCTTAATAGTACTTGGTATGAGAGTAAAAGCTGGAGGATAATATAAAATTAATTGCCATTTTCATCATTTTATTAACAAATTATCCAAATAATAAAATGTAAGTTTCATAAAGCTAGTGACACCAAAGCAGTTCACAGAAAAGCACACCTCTGTTTCATTGCCAATGATACTTGAAGCAGGTTTCGAAATAATGACAAAAAAGGCAGTTGTGGAGAATCGTTGTTACTGTTTTTCTGTCACTAGAGTTTTCTAGTGGAGAATCATTGTTTTGGTTCCACCTTTTCTAAGAGCCAGTTTGGATAAATTTCTCAACAAACACTTATAGGAGAAGAAAATGAAATGTTTCAAGGAGGTAAAATGAATCAAACTTCTCGCAAAGTTAAAATTAACTTATGCATCTCAACTTTTTTAGAAGTTTTACCATGTATAGTATCCATAAGCACCAATAAACTTAATAGAGCTCAACATTCTTGTCTTAGAAAAGTTTTAACAATTGGGTTTTACATTGAAAGCTCCTAAGCCTACAAGCTAAGCCAAACTGGGCCTAAGTCTGTTATGGTAACTCTATAACTTTCTACAGTTATGATATCTCTTTATTTGCTATTCCATTTTCGCTATGACAAAATCTACCAAACATGGTCATTGTTTCTTTTTTCTAGATTGACAAAATACTGGGTCAGAACTGTTGTATACGATGGCCTTTCCAGTTAGGAAAATTCCCGAAACATAACCTCCCGATAAAATATTTTATAAAAGGAAAATCCATATTTTTGCTTAGAATCACCACATTTTGTTCATTTACTTTTTTTATTAGAAGTTCCTTTTTGTCAATTTGCTTCTCTAGTTTCAGGAGGGTTGGTATTGAATTGAAAAGATTATTATATACTGCTAGGCGTAAGTATTCCCATATGCAGTGGCTGGTAGCTTTAAAATGAATAGAAAAATAGCATTACGACATAACTATCTTTGGGTATTTTTTTTTTAATTATAAAATATGGTCCGTCTAATAAGATTTGTACCTAGTAGGATTTAAGGTTATCTTAAAATATATGAGCTGGACACTTAATTGATTGTAGTGATTGTGATGGTTGGAATGTTGGATGTAAACTAGTATTAGCAGGTTTTTCATGGAGATCACCGCAACTATCTTAGATTATAGCACGAGTGACTTATGCCATTGCATGATCCAGAAGTACATGACTGTTTGATAAAAGCAAAGCAAGAGGAGCTAGGATGCTTGCTTTTAGTTTTGTGAGATAAATGCTAACTGTATATGTACCACCCATATTGTGTCAATTAAACATGTATTTCATTTCATATTACAAGTCATCTTGGTTGAGCTTTTGCAGGTCCGTGGTTCAATCCCACTCCTCTGGCAGCAAATTGTTGACTTAACTTATAAACCAAAGTTTTGAGTTATTGAAACTTGAGGAAGCTGTAAGTGGTTGTTGATGGTTGTATTTTTGAGTTTCTACGTATAATGGTCTATGTGTATTTCACTTATATTTCTTTGCCTAAGAGCAGCCACGAGTCCTAGAGAGACATTTCTTAGATTTAAGGAAAAAATATGGGGCAGTATTAGCTGTTGATCTTGTTAACAAGGTAAATATTCTTTCACTGCATAATGAATTGAGAATACTTATATGATGGTTGACATTTTTACCTGATGGTGTATGTAATTGCATTGTAAGTTTTGTATACAACTGTAAAGAATATGCAACCTATTGCACCAACGAAAATACTATAGATATGTGCTGTACATGTTCCTGAGAATGTGTGATAACGTGCATGAAATTGTTATGTATCAGCATGCATACATTTGAGTCCTCTTCCTTTTCCTTGGTATTTTTCAGCATGGAGGAGAAGGGCGATTGTGTGAAAAATTTGGTGATACAATGCAGCATGTGGCTAGTAATGATGTAAGGTAAAAGTCTCTTTCAGTTAACTTTTAGGTCAATATACATACATTCTTTTGGCTCTTTTGGGTTACCCATGTGTATTTGATTTTTTTATTTTATTTTTTGTAGATATCTGCACTTTGATTTTCACCATGTCTGTGGGCACATTCATTTTGATCGTCTCTCAATCCTTTATGATCAAATTTCAGATTTTCTTGAGAGAAACGGGTATGGAATTTTTTATTGGTTAAGCTATTAGATATTGATTTTCTTGAGGATTAGTTAATAATTTGATTCGCACTTCCATTAATTGGTTTCATGCAGGGAGCCTTTTATGAAGTACTAATCTTTGAACGAATACCAATGATTTATATTACTATGTTTGTTATGTTGCTTAATTTGGAACTATCTGCTATAATAACTTGGACAGTTTCAAGCATAATGTCATGAGCTGTCTACCAATATATGAAGCTTTTTTTCCCCTGGAAATGACCCCTAAATTCTGCTTTATAATAAAATTTTGTATTTAATTCTAACTGAGACATTTAAAAGTAAAATCTGACGCCTGGGTTGCATTTCTGTTTTGGATTTATAGATATCTTCTGTTGAATGAAAAGGGAGAGAAAATGAAGGAGCAACTTGGAGTTGTTAGGACCAATTGTATTGATTGTCTAGACCGTACAAATGTAACTCAGGTTGGTTGATTCACTTAGCTATGTGTATGTCTCTGTGTTCGTGACATCATTTTCCTGCTTACTTATGTTGAAATATTTATGCAGAGCATGATAGGCCGACATATGTTGGAATACCAGCTTAGAAGGCTTGGTGTCTTTGGTGCTGAAGAAACCATAAGTTCCCATCCAAATATGGATGAAAGCTTTAAGATCTGTAAGTGATAAATGATAATTAATTTTCAGATTATGTGCTTTGAAATATAGATATACGTTATATTCTGTAGTCATCTTCATTTAATACATTCAAATTTTCATTGTTTCATAGCATTTGAAACCTAGATTTCTGACTGATTCTCTATGGTCAGTGTGGGCTAATCATGGGGATGATATAAGTATTCAGTACTCAGGAACTCCTGCTCTTAAAGGAGACTTTGTCAGGTATTTGTTGATGAATCTTTCCAAAGCTTTTCATGTTCCTCACATATAAAGAAGATCGAGAAATTATGAGCCCATAAAGGTTCTTCTATGTTGAAATTACATTAGCATGGAATAATTTTAATCCACCATTAGAATGTCTTGTATTATATACTGCCGGCTATTATTATATTGTCTAAAGCAGTAGTAGTGTATGACTATCATAACTATTAATAAGATATGAATTTAATCTATGGCTTCATGGTTTTATCATTTTACTGTTGTGAGAATTGTGCAATTTTGTCCATAATTTTTTTTTTCCATGTTAGTCTTTGCTCTTTTTCCATTCCTGTTTAATTTCATCAACTGTTATATTCAACTAGAAATCTAGAATCACAAAAACTTAGCAATTACAACAAACATTATTATGCAAATGTTTTATACTCAAGGTTTAATAACTTTCTGACATTCTGATAAGAGTCATCATCTCTAAAGTTTTAAATAAGTTACTGTTATGATTTTGAATTTAACCTCTGTGCCTTCCCTAATTATTTTTTGGTGGGATTCAGATTTGGGCATCGCACAATTCAAGGGATACTACAAGATGGTTGTAATGCTCTTCTACGATATTATTTCAATAATTTTTGTGATGGAACAAAGCAGGTTTGTGTAGCTCATTTATCATTATATATGAGGTACTCTAGCAGTCTAGCCATTCTGTAGAATCTTTAGGTGTCCACTAGGGGATCATAGCTCATTATCATATCTAGGTTTTGTCCTTTGTATATTTGATTTCTCCCTTCTACATCCTAATTCAAAGTTTTTAGAGTTTTTTCTGCTCTGTGTAATAATTAGTAATTGTGCTTTAGGACATACTGAGTTTTCATGAACACATTTTACTGTTGATTATAATCTTAATATAGTTTGTGCAATATGCTTTAATGCCAGCTGAATAGATCTCGAGTAAAATAATCTTTTTAAAGGTTAATTTAAAGAATTTATTAATTTATTAGTAATTGATTTATGCTGTTCATGTTTTTTTTATCGTGTGAAGGATGCAATTGATCTCCTGCAAGGACATTATATAGTCTCTGTCAGCCGAGATACAGCTGCCACTTCTCAGAAAGGAGGCCTTGAAGCTATAAGCTGTGAGTACAATTTAGATGGAAGTCTTTTCATGAATGAAGCTTGAGGCATCTATTTTGGTTTAAGAACAGATTTTAGAAAGTTCACAATTTATAAATATATTTTAACTTCTATGATGTATGGCTAAATTTATACTGGTTATACTTAAATTATTGAAATCTAATTTTGTGGATATGGCCTATGTCTCATAAGGAAAAAAATAATTAAATGAGTACTTATATGTTTTCTGCTTTTATTTATTTATTCAGTGTTTGGTGAGATATGTTTTCCTTTCAAGGCCTACAGAAAGTTGGTCCTAACCCCACAGAAAAGTGGTGGGTTGCAAAGGGCCATTGGCATGAAATACATGGAACCAAGTCATTCATGCTTTGTTTATTAACTCAAAAACTTCCTTTGATATTCAAATGAGCTACCAGATTATTCAGTCAAGGAAATGTTTAAGTGAGAATGTAGCTGGATTTGAATATTAATATATTTTTTCTTTTGGCATTGCATATTTTGCTGGTATGCAGTTCATTAATATAAAATGCTTCGAGGAAGTCATCTGCATTAAATGCAAATTGATATTAATATTACTCCATTTATTTTTGCAGTCGTTTCCTCTGGCTTTGGGTCTGGTTTTGACTGGATTTCTCTTTGCAACCATGTCATTGAGGCAAGGTGAGTTGACTTTTGTTTGTTTAACTTGGGATACAAATATACCTGAAGGCCAACTAAGAATTTGAAGAGGGAAGAGAGGGGGGTGTTAGAAGAGAGCAAAAGTAGGAGGGGTAACCACTCAATAGAAGCAGATAAGTGAGGTACACAGGAATCCTTAAATAGGCTAATTACTTATTAGTTAATACAACGAGAATCCTCAAATAGGCTAATAACTTATTAGTTAATACAGCGAAAATGAGAAACCCTTACTTGACACCTATTGTCCTGTTTTAATTAGAAACAAAAATCCCAATAACTATATATATAATAACTCAGCAGTGCTGGATGGTACAAGAAACATTATGAAAGTTTAGCAAAACATGTCTTTGTGTAATTTGTCAAACGAGTTAAAAATAAAAGTTGGGTCTCAATCAGAAAACACGGATGAGTAGTAGCATACAATTTTTGTGTGAGCAAATTTCGTACCATTTAGCATTTTCATAATAACTTTTCCTATTCCATACTCCTTCCCCTCAAAGATAAAACCTACTTCAATCTCTGTTATTCTTAATCTATACTTCAATTAGACTATGATAGGTCTGTTTGTTGAGGGCCTTAGTTAGTTAAGCTTAGTTAGGAGAATAAATAAGGCATGTTGCCAATAAATAGAAGGAGGGGTTGAGATGAGGAGTTAGTCAATTGGTGAGTTAGTATTTTGGCTAGGAGAGTCCTGGATCTCTCAAATATCTAGGGAATTTGTGCATTCTTTCTGTTCATCAATAACTGTACTTTCTTGGTGTGCTTAGTCTAGGTCATATCTTTTATATTGGGAAGGTTAAATGTCTTAGTCTAGGTTATATCTTTTAAACAAACCAGTGGGCTTTAATCGAAGTAATTTAAAGTGGTCGTATGTCTTGTATCCTAATGCTGCAAAATTTTCTAGCCCAGGGTTTCTAGATATTTAAAGCAAACATGTGACGTGACAATTTATTAGAATCTCTGTGCTCACCTCTTTGCTTACATGCAATGCATGTACTGTAAAAACTAGAAAGAATGACATATGCCTGTACTTATTACGTTATTTTTAAGTTTTGAAATTTGATCAGCGTCTAAGGAAGTTGTCTTGTGTCTTGGTTAACCGGATACCAATGAGTCTCTACAAGTGCCAGAGTAATGTACTATGTATTACATACGGCGTGAAATCTATGGCTTAAGTGTTAAATCTTTTGTTCATTGTTCCAACAGTTCGATATGATTTTCGGCACTTGTTCTTTTCGCTAATGTGGGCGGGCATTAGTGTCGGTATAGCAGCATTTGTGAGGGCCAACGGCCGTGTTTTCTGCAACAGACCTCGCCTACACAATCCCCGGTGATAACTTCTATGCAGATCAGTTTGACCAATTGAAAATTTTATGTGAAGTGTCCAGCTTCTACAGCAAGAGTCACCGGCAGAGGCCTTAGTTCTACAACTTGATCACTTTAGCGATCAATATTTATTTGCATGAGGCTCCTTCTTGCAGCTTATTATATTTATTCTTTGTTACTAATTTGTAATCATTGTAGCTTCCAGATATATATTCATGTCATAGTCCAACACTCCAACCATGTCCCATTTGAGTGATTGCCACTTTACCGGTGTTTCCTTACGCACCGTCTCCTTCTTGTATATTTGAGTTTTATTTGCGTCTTCTTTAAAAGATTATGGAAGCATTTTAAAATACTTGGGAAACATATCAATTGATTCTCTTCTATTCTTTTAAGCAAATTCTTGATTCATGCAATAATTTTACATGTTTATTTCAGAATCAAGGTTACTGTATGTTTACCTTAGTCAAGGCCGTGCATTTTATGCTACTCGACCGTTTTATTTTTTAAATATAGTTATAAATTATTGATCAAAAGGAAGGAGAAAAAGTTCGTAAAATAACGTCAGCAGTTGTGCGTACTATCTACCCAGTTGTTATTTATTTGAATGGAACCAAATGGCCAAAGTCCAAAGATGTTATTTATTTATTTATTTTATCTAAAAAAAAGATGTTATTTATTTGAATGTTTAAAAATAGGGATAACAAGTGTTCGTGTTCATGTAATACAAAGTGTAAAATATAATTTCATTTAATATTTTTAATTGTAATTTAAATGTACTTATCTGTTTATCTATCTATTAATAGATAATATAAAAATCCTTATTAAAGTTTTACATTAATTCTTTCTAAATTTTTATTTTATAAAATTTTCAACTTATTACTTCATTTAATTTTTCATTTATGTCATGTATACCTTTCTTGACTCTTTTTTCGGCCTTTCAACTTTTTTTTTTTGTTAATATACCAACTTGGGAACTTTGTAATAACATGAAAATATTAAAAGAGGAATTCAAATATTATATGTGAAAACTTAAAAGATAATAAAATTTCTAAATAAATGAAAATAATAATCAATAAATATTATATGAATATATATTTTTTTATGTTTAAAATTAATATATATATATATATATATATAATAAATATGATTTTTTAATTTCTTAAAGATTAATGTACTTTTAATAGCTATATATTTAAAAGTTAGGAAAAAATAACTACAAAAAATTTAACAATTAAAATTTGAAAGGGTGGAAACATAAAAGGTCAAGAAAAATGTATATGAAATAAATGTAAAGTCAATAAAAGAAAATTAAATGAAGTAATTAAATTACAAGAACTAAAAAATTTTTAAAATGTTATGTGATAACTTTAGCTAAAAAAACTGTAGTATTTATATATATAGATAATTACAATGAAATTTAATTGGAAGTGTAAAAAAAATTTATATTGTCATCTAATAATATGAATCATCATATAATTGATAATTATTGACTTTTATAGTAATTATTTTAAAAATCATATTTAAGGTAATTTCTAATTAATTAATAACATAAAAATCTTTTCACTATCAATATATCAAAATTAATCTCAATTACAATAACCCTGTCTGAGGTTAAATAAATTATACGTACATCTTGCTTAAAAAATTTCATCTATTTACCTCTTAATTTGTTGAAGGAAATTTTGTGTACGGTCTGCAAGTAAAGTCATAGGAAGTATGCTTATTTTCTTTTAATAAAAGGTGTCAAGTTAAAAATTAGTATATAAAGAGAAATAAATGCAATTTATCGAACACAAAAGATGTAATGTAATTAGCACCAGCTTTACGGATAATTAGCATAAGAGTTTAATTTCCATATATTATTAGAGTAAAAATTTTTACGCCAAAATCATCATAAATATTAGTTTTAAAATAATTATTATAAAAATTAATAATCTTATCATGCATAACAATCTATGTTTGGATTACAATATAATTTTTTTTTTAAACATGGTCAGTATATTCTCATTAAATTTTAATATAATTAATTGGGGGCATTTTATTCCATTCTATAATAACTATTTATTTTCTCATTTTTTTTCCTTCCTAAATTGGGGATATATGTAATATATATCGAAATAACAAATTATGGCACTCTTGTCATTTCATTCATTAGTTTTAAGTTATTCAATGGAAACTTTCTTGAATTTTATTATTAAATGTTAAAATATTCTTGTGAGAATTTTATTTCGCTCAGAGTAAAATATTCAAATAAAGAGAAAAATGCTCCATAATGATGCTAATATTTATTCTATAAATTGTGGTAAAAATAAAAAAATGCAAACTATATATATATATAGATTAACTTTTATCTCTTAGATTTTGATACGAAGTTGTTTTCAAATTTTGTATATTTATAACTAGTTTATGAAATTGATAGGATTGAACATCGTCGACATAAAGGGTATTGGGTTTGAATTATGTTTTTGCCGATTATTTGTAAGTATAAAGCCTATATGAGTCTTAATATCTTATAACATATCTTGACTCTGGACCACGGATGAAAATAAGGTAATTTCCGTATCACCTGATTAAATTTTCTTTATACAGTGAATCTTGAGATGTCTTGACTCTCGACCATAAAATAAGGTAATATTTCTATCACCAAGCATCTAGCATACTGCTTTGACTCTTGCAAAGAATGGTCAAGCCTGGCACCACTTTCTTCAGGATCAATGAATCAGGTGCCAATGTCAAGTGTTAGCTGACCTCTCGGTCTCTTTTCGGGAGACACTTGTAGTGTTTTGGATTACCCCGTGCATCCATAAAAGAAAAAAAAAAATCTTTTATTTTACATAAAAAAAGACTTACGTAAAGTTGCCAAACTATGTAGAGAAGGCATAAAATTACCTCACAAAACGTACGCTTGTCGATAAGTAAAATCATGCAAAATGAAACTTCTTACTAGGGACGGATAAAGGGGAGTATGGGTGGACCTCAGTCCCCCCTCATTTTTTTTTCTCTAAAAAAGTTATATATTGACTTTAATTTTTTACATAAAAAAGATAAGGTCAAGTAACTTTGTAAAATTAATTTTACTTTTAATAACAGTTTGTAAAAGAGAAAATTTTATTAATACAATCATTAAATCACGTAATGTTATCTTGATGATCATATATATCAATTTTAAATAATTTAAATATTCATAGATTTGTAAATTAATAACAAATATTTCCTTATATTTTAAATAACATTTCACATGTTAAAATAAGGTTGTACTGTGAACTATCAGTTAATTTTTAAACTATATGAAATATTATAAAATTTATTTTTTGTAAAAACTTTTAAAAGATGTAATTTTATGAAGTTTAGCACTTGATGTGAATTAATTTTTTCCCATAAAAAATATGTCGCCTTATAACTTATTAAATAATATAATTATATATGTTAAAATTGATTTATTTATGGCCTTTATACTTATTTTCTAGATTCACCTGTGAAAATTCGTGGAGAGTTTGATTATAAAGATAAGAATTATGATCACAATAAAACATATTACGCAAATGCAGTCGCATGTTACATAGGGCTATTACCCTCGATTTTATTATATGATCTAATATGCCGAGGTTTATATTTTGCATACAGTACGATGAAAACAAAATTTTGGTTGAAGTCATTGTTCACACAATAGAACAATGTTTTGAAGTTCAAAATATTGCAAATTGAAGTAGCTCGTGAATTAATGTTAATAAATTGCTCTCAATTTGAACCCAATAGTCTGCTTTCCTATCTCATTCACAATTTTGAGAAGAATCATGTTTATCTATGCCTTTGCCCACATGGCTACATTGTAGTTCTCATCCTTGTTTCTGCTGTCATGATCAATATATATTATTTTCCTCTCTCTATCGTGGACAACTGTAGACTTTTTATTGCATTACTACATATAGCTGATATATATATCAATGGGAGCATCCGATGCCTCACTAATGATAAATCAAATAACGCCACGGTAGAGAAAGTTACACTGGTAACAATAATCAAAGGAGTGTTCCTAATAACAAGTAACAATTAAAACATGAACCACATAGTACGGATATATTGATATTAACTCGTTATTTCAGAAACTGCACCAAGGCAGCTTTGTAATACATGATTATTCAACTAAGAAGCAACAGAGTTCTAATTAATACATAAAATTAAAGGCAGAAACAGACAAGCAAAATGAATCCTTTCCCACGTGAATCTACACTCCAGAAAGGAACACATTACATGCATGTTATGACTAGAAACCAAGTCACACTGGAAAATGAGAACTAAAAGGAAAAAAAAAAAATAATACAACAACAACAACAAACCTTGACCCACTAAGTGAAATTGGCTACTTAAATCACACAACGTCATTCAGCTCAGTTAAAAAATAATAATAATAATTTTAAAAAAAAAAAAAAGAGTCGATCCATTGCAACTGGAGTATTTTTCTTTTTAAGAGGCTCGAGGTGGATATGGAGGCCAGTAAAGATGAAATCCAATCTTGTAGACAACTGTAGGACCCTTTACATCAATTGCAGAAGAGGTAACATAGCCTTGCACAAACAAGAAATCTTTAGTGCCTCCTACTACTGGATGATCTGAACGCTTGAGGTTATTCGTGCCTCCAACAATGGAAATAGAACCCTTGTGATTCTTCAGACGCAGTGTTAGCTTTGCAACCAAAATGCTGCTAAGCCCATCAAGACCAGAGGTGATAGAAGTTCCTTCTGCAGTCCCAAGTTGTTTGGAGGATCTGTTTGCTTTGGCAGTCAAAGGGTCCTGAAACACAAAAGCGTGCCAAAAGGGGTTGTGGTTTCAGTGATTCCTGCCCCTCCTTCCACGCCATTCACTATGACATATCCTGTTTTGTTTATGGTTTCATGTTGAAACAACGAGAAGTGAAGGGATTTGTAGTGGGGCTGGCGGCCGCGGCGGTGACGGTGACGGGGGTGGTGGTGATGGGAGCCACAAGTGCCCTCAAATGGGATTATGGCCAAAACTAAAAGCAAAATAGCAAGAGCATAGTTGTGCAAAGCAAATGCCATGGATCACAAAAGAGGGTGATATCTCAGTATATGCGTGACACAAGAGTACTAGGTTTATACTATATATATAGTGTGAAGAGTTAGTTTGTAGACTTTAAAGTCGTGTGGTGCATGCAGCTGATGGCATCAATGAAAACGATGGCTAATCATTAAAGGTCGTTTTTCTTTTTCTGAGCAACGATATATTGACATCTTTAAATATTAAACACTATCAACACTTATTATTATTTTTTATATCTCTTTTTATTGTATTATATTATCTACCGTACCTATCTTCTTTCTCTTCTCTCTTCCTAGATGTTAACAAGTATCAGTGTCCACCAATCTTTTTCGTTCTGATGTATACACGGTAAAACTTGTGTGAATCATCGAAGACCTTTTACTTGTAGCATAAGTGTATGTGTCTAGAAACAATGTAGAAAGAGTCAAATTAATTGATCTGCTGCATTTTGATGTTCCCTTTGTTTGCGCGCAATTAAGAGAGTATGATTATCTGTCTTTATTTGCCTTTATGTAAACTGAACTTAGGTAGTATGCGCCTTTCGAAATAGAGCAGCCACGTAATTAGTTGAGTGGTAAGTGGAACATGCCACTCTATTATAATTGATATTGTTTGCCAATAAAACAGAAAATTCAGTTCAATTTTAATAATTTTTCACTTGTCAAAGAAAAGGGCTAATTGATTCTACTGAGTGAACATTAGCAACCTTTCAGACCAATGGGGTAAAATTATTACCTACAGTTCTTATGAAGGGTCTGTTTAACAAAAAAAATAATAATTAATTGATAAGTTAGTATTGAAAAATTATTTTTTAATTAAAAACTGTTAAGTTAGTTTATTGAATTAAAATTAATTGTTGAAATAGTTAATAAATTTAAAATAATAAAAAAGACGTGTTTAAATAACTTTTTATATAAATTTATTTTTATTTTGTAAACAAAAAAATATTTTTATATAATTATAATTTTAAGTTTTTTAGTTGATTTTGACCTTTTATCTTTTATCTTTTTTGAAGATAGCTACACTGGTGTGCCTTATGCCCAAATGGATATTGTAAAAATAGAGAATATTTAAAAATAATCCATCATTGGACCTAAAAGGGTATTTTCGTTGTCTATAATTTAAAAGAGTTTAATAGTCATGCACCGAGTTTTACATTGTCAATCAATCAGAAATCATCATTGATATGACTTTTAAAGTATTTATTATAAAAGTTAACAAACTTACAACAAATAGTGATTTGTGATTGGATGACAGTGTAAAACAACTTTACATTGTCAGTGCATGACCTTTTTTCTCAATTTAAAATCCATTCCTTTCAAAATGAAGAGATCACTAAAATAAATACAATCTCTCCAACAAAGATTTTTCATAAAACAGTTAGAAATCAAACTTTAAATAACATGTTTAAAAAGCCTATCTATTAACTGAATTACATACTGTTGGGCGTATTGCTATTCTTACTCCACTTTTTGTTTTTTTCACCCCAACATGTGTTTGGTCTTTTTTTTTTTTCCAAAAATACCCTTTGACCGAATCGCATTTTCATTGTGTAGTAAACACAACAGAAACACGTTTTCGTTGTGTTAGTAGAGGGTGCACCCTAAACACATAACGAAAATGTGTTTTCATTATGTATTGCGATTCAATACATAACTGAAACACGTTTTTCTTATGTGTTTAGGGCACACCCCCACTAACACAATAAAAACACGTTTTCGTTGTATGTTGAATAGCAATACATAACGGAAATGTATTTTCGTTGTGTATGTTGATAGATTGTAGATAGCATATAAGACACATATAGTTGATTATATATCAAAGACAACCAGATAGAAAATGCGATCAAACCAGTATCAATACATATGAAATATAAGTCATTACCATAACATTAATCATCATAAAATAAGTTTGTGTCACAAATCTACTGCACATTAATTTGATTACAATAAATCTCTAGTAATATCTACTACATATTCATCTTCTTTAGATACAAATAAGGAATTGAAATTTTGTATGCGGTGCAAGTATGGATTTTGTCATGAACAAGCGTCATCATTGTAGTATCTATACCATTGTGGTGTGATAGGAGGTAGGAGAACTATATCCTTTGAATAAACATAGAAAAAGACATAATTGTATAAAGTTAGTAAATACATTAACACACTTATAATGTTAAATAACATAATAATTAGAAAATGTATACCTGCCCAAAATGACAATCGTGAACAAATCCAATAACAATAAGTCGATGATATCCAACAGGTGATGGTCAACTCCTAAGGGGGAAAAAATGTCCAGGATACATAACAAAATCTCAATTTTGTTATGTATCTAGGTAGGACATAACGGGATCACATTTTCATTTGTATCTTAAGAAGATCTTGTCCAAATACACAATGAAAATGTGTATCATGACAAATTTTGTTGAGATATACAACGAAAATGCATTTCCATTAAGGGGTATTTTCAAAAAAAAATTAACAAACAAAAATTGAGGTAAAAATAGCAAAAATTGAAGTGAGAATAGTAGGTTGCCCTTATAGTCCTCCATTCTTTCTCTATTTTTGCATTGACGTGTGGGCCCATCATCTATATCCAAATAAGTTGTTCTAAACTTATTAACCCAATATTTGGTATATTGTTCACCGTTTGTCTATCAATACCCATATCATCTATTTTCGGGTCACCTGTTCCCACCAACTTTGACTTGTTATCCAACTCCAACCCGGTGGTATTGAGAGTCTCATCAACGTGGGTCAGTATCCTATCAACATTGTTGGATATTTTCTCCATGTGTTGGTACTCGCATTGTGTTTCCTTTACCCCCTCTATGTTCAGCTGCATGTCATAGCTCTTAGATGCTTTTTCCCATCTTTTTTGTTTTCTCCTACTGTCATACTATTATTACTGTTATGTCCTTGGTCAACCACCAAGCCTCCTTTCACCTGTAGCCTATCCTTTCCATTTTTGTGTATAACCTCCACATTCTTTTTTCCTACTGTAACCTAGCCTTCATCAATATCTTCTTTCGACTCTGACATATCACACCTTGATCCTCCTTCTTTTAATGCTTCACTTTTCTGTTCCCCATGCCTTTTTTTTTTGTTAATTTCAAATTTGAAAGCACTGGATTATCTGTCCTATCTTCGTTCTCCGTCACCAGAATATTCTTTCTGACGTAATCATAATCTCCAGGCCAATTACACTCTTCACCAGACATTCTGACATTGAAGTCTCTCGATCCATCTCATTACAATATGCCATTGATGATTCGTCATCTGTATCAACATTGCTTCGCCTTGCACAACAACATTGATCGTTCTCCTGGCTAATAACTTCCTCCACCAACCTAACTGGGTAAATTATGCCATTGATCCTGATACTTTGACACCTTACAATAGGTTCAAACATAAATGTTCGTATCAAAATTCTAGCAAACTCCAATCTTGAAAACACCCTTGTACTCTCATCACTTGAAACAAACTTTCCCAATGGAGCAGTCAATTTCTCAAAACATTCATCACCCCAGACATGTAGGGGTACACCGCTACATCTTATCCATGTTAGTCTATGATCCGACACCTCTTCTGGTTTCCATATTTGGATAGATTCAAATACTTTACTCAACCACTCTTCAGCACCCTTGAACACCTCTTGTATATCATCTCCTGCTTCTCCCATTAATAATACCATGTTATCGCCGATATACTATACCCGTATTGAATTGTATCCTTCCAACAAAAAGACTAATGTAGTATGACCATCTTTCCAAGATCATATAGCCTTCCCACCATACTTTTTCCTAACCACTCCATGTTCCCCTCCTCTACTTTCATATCCTGACCCTCTTCCATATTTCTTGTTCATCATTTCCTAGCCCCTGTGATTTCCTTTGACTTTTTTTTCTCATCATTCCTCTCCATCTTTACTGCCTGTGCATATGAAATCTCTTTCCCCATTCTCCCTTCTTTGATCGTGTATACTGCCCATACTCTATGACCTTGTATCTGTCTTGGTATTGCAATCCCTTACACTTGTTCATTTCCCTCATATGCCTTATCATGCGGTCTCCTTACTTGTGATTTTGCATACTTGGGAATATTCACAAACAATCATATCTCCCATAAATTTTTGATCCAACTATCTTTCCAGATTTTTTGAATTGTTTACTTCCTTAAATCTAACAAAGCCAAATCTTTGTCCTGAGAAATTTCTCTTTTGTGATATGAATACCTCCCATACCCGACCCCATCTCTAAAAGATCTTCCATAAGTCCAGCTCTCCATAATTTTCAGGAAGATGAGAGAAGAAGAACGTTATAATATCACCTTGAGATGGTTGCGTTCTGCCTACCTCATTCCGTTGCATCACGTGAATTCACTATGTTCGTCTCAAAACTTTAAGGCATCATGTCTACAAATCTTATATGAGATTTCTTCACCAATAATATCATTCCAGCACACATTTGCCTGTCGTCCTCTATCTTGAGTTTTCATGGAAACCCTCCAAAATCCCCTGCAACTAACAAAATAACTTTGAAAAAAATTCAAGTGACCCCAAAGACCATATATCTCGAAGAACAATAAAAGAATTCAAGTAACTCATTTTATTGATTTAAATGAAAAGATGATGATATAAGTAAGAACTACATATATTTAATTATAGACTAGGTAATTAAGCTAAAATGAAAGAGAGGTACACCTACTCAAATACACCAACAAACACTCTCATGCAATAAGGTCTAACTACCTATACTAACTGTAAACCAAGTTAGTTATACAGAACTTGGATTCTGACTAGCATGGTAGCAACAGTATGCTAACTACACATGTTGATGCAACATCTTTGTCGTATTCAACCCAAGTTTGTATTAGTTTACGTTTCAGACCTAGACAATATGTTGTTAAGCATTAAGTAATGAACAGAAGGATGATAAATTGGCTATCAAAAATTGTGCATAGTTGCAAACTTAGTCAATGTTTCTTGGATTCCTTCCTTCTATCCTTGATAGCTTTGATGCGTTCCAATGTCTCTAAAACATCTTTCATAGGAGGACGTTTTTTAGGGTCACGTTCAAGGCATTTTAAAGTAAGTTGTGCTGCTTTCATTGCATCCTTGGTTGAATAATGACCCTCTATCCTCCCATCCATAATGCTTTTTAACTTTGTTTTATCAGAGAGAAGGCTTAACCCATTCAACTAGATTCTGGTGCTCTTTGGGGCATTTTATATCAAGTGCCTGCAACCCTGTCAGTATTTCAAGCAGCACTACACCAAAACCAAAAACATCACTCTTCACATATAGATGGCCTGTTGAATCATGACACAATTAATCCACAGCCATGTTAGAAATAATAAGATCAAACTGTTTCTTATGTTTCAAAAGTAGTATTTTCACGAAGCATCCATTTATGCGTGTAGTCATGTAGATATAATGACCACATGTTGCAATGTACTCTCGATCGAGCAGCATAGCCATATGTGCCCATGATCCTGGTAGTCACGTGTGAATCTACCCCAAAAGGCCCTAATTTGGCCAACCCAAACTCTGAATTTTTTGCATTGTAATCCTGCAAAAGATAAACATTTGGTTAACAATGCGATTTGTGCATTTACTATTAGTGTATAATTTTTCTAGTTTTTTTTATAATACGTTTTAATGAAGTTTGTCTTAATCTTTTTAATAACATTTGTTTTAAATTGCTTATTGTATATATTAATTATTTTTACAAAATATCTGTAATTACTCTAATTTTTTCTTATCAATAAACAATAAATATGATAAATTAATTTTTTAAACTCATCAGGATAGGAGAAAATTGCTAGTCAAAACTCAAGTACATATACATATAAATAAGTAAACATAAATATTACTATATACTATTTACTAATAAAATAAATAAGTAAACATAAATTGAGCGAATGGACTACTACTATATACTAATTTTAAATGAAATTCTAAAAGATAATACAAATTGTAGATAAATTTAATATCATTAACTACATTCCTTAATTTTTGTGTAGTTAAAGGAGTCCTATAAATAGAATTAATGTACTATAAAGTATAAACAAAACAAAACATTGATGCAATGCAATTTCTTAAATGTTTATTGAATTCTTCAATTAAAAACTTTTAATACAGTAATCCCCCTAACAAAAATTTGTATTAAAGATCGACATAGTTTATTGAGATGACACTTTAATTCTCATAGAACAACAAAAAAAATATTTAACATCATGCGTGTTTTGTTGTCTATATAAAAAACATAACCTACAAACAAATCATAAACTTTGTTAATTAGTTACTTAAAGACAATTTTGTGTCCATAACTTTAATAAATTTACTTGGATCAACTAGTTAACGGGCCTCGTATTACTCAATGGGAAAGATAATTTTGCATTTTTCAGCTGGGGTCCAAATAATCTATAGCAAAAGTTTGGTTAATAAAACAAACGGGGTCCAAATTCATAACTTGCCATTCATCCCAACAAGAGGGTACATCATTTGTTTTGGCCTCCATTTCTCTTGATAAGGGAGAATATATAAGATAAACATAAAGGAGAGCAAGAAGGCAAAAATAACAGACCTCATCAAGTAGTATATTGGAGGCTTTGAAATCTTTGTATATGATTTGCTTTTTTTAGGTGTGCAAGAAAGCTAAGCCTTGAGCTACACCAATAGCTATTTTGAGTCGAGTGTTCCAACACAGTGGTTCTGTATTAGTATTTCCTAATTGGAAACACAAAAAAAGAAATGAGCTAAACTCAAATCAAATCCATGGCCAAAATTTTTTCTTATTCATATATTTTAATTGTTTTAAGCTCATACTCCTGAAGAGATGATTCTCCAAGCTTCCCTTTGGCATGAACTCATACACAAGGAGAAATTCGACATCGTCACAACAGTAACCCAATAGCTTAACCAGGTTTGGGTGAGAAATGCTTCCTAAAAAATTGATTTCTGACTGTATTGTCATATAAACAGAGCAACATATTACAAAGTCAGATAGCTGGGTTTGAATTTGTGCAAAAAGGATGATAGTGTTTGATTAATGGAAGGATGTTGGTTAGACTTTGACTATGTTTAAATAATCATTTGCACACTGTTCGATACACCTCAACGTGACTCAAGAAAATTGTTAAATTGACGTTTAACGTGATTTCTAATGGAAATACAAACACACTTTGAGATTAAAGACAACAAAAAAATAAAATACTAATTTTGAAAATACTCACTTATTTTTCTTATTTGAAACTAATCAAGCATTACAAAAGTTTGACTTAACTTATTTCAAAAAAAAATTACTTAGTTTGGTCAAGTACTTTAAAAAGCTTTTGAAAATAAGTAATTAATTTTAAAAAATTTCAATCAAACATACTTTAAAACTCTCATACTATTTTATTGTATTTTTATTATTTACTTAATTAAAAATAGTAAATTAATAAAAAAATAGACAATGTAATTATTTTTTAAAAGATTATCGAGGTATTAATTTTTATTAAAGAAAATATATGAACTGTGGATAAAAATTATTAACAATTTTGTTAAGAAGAATTTTACTTATACAATAAACTTTTATAATAATTTTTATTCACTCACTTTTTTTTCTTTATACCTTTCTATTATATAAAAAAAGGTGGGGAAAGTAGTTTAAAAAAACTAACTGAAGTAACTTTTGAAAATAAGGCGCAAACTATTACCTTCTGCTCTCATCCTGAACTAATTAATGTAAGACAATAAAATGAATATTTTAACTTAAAAGGAAATTTTAAACTAAACTCACCAAACAGTTTTTATTTTATTTTTAAAACTCTTTGACCTTTAACTTAATGTAATTTTTAATTCAAAGAAAAGTTACCTATATGAACTTCTTAAACACTTTACACATCAATCATAAATAAAAGAGACATAATAATATAAATCATATAAAGAAGTTCAAAATAATTTTAATATAAACAAATATATTATTTTCATTAACCAATATCTGGCAATAATTAATAAAAAAAATTAAATAAATTAAAAAATAATAAGATATGTCTAATGTTTATTAATCAATACCTCAATAGTATAAAGACCAACTCCATCTGCTTTTACTTATTAAGCATCGTGCCTTAAAAAGAATCCAAGATTGGAGATGGTTCTTAGGAAGTGTCGAGTGTTTATATAAGTACTGATTACTTATATCAATTTGTGGGCCATGTGTCAGCTTTTATGTTTTTTTTTTTAAAAATGTTGATGAAATGTAAGAATGGTGAGTCATTTGTGAGAACTCTTTAATAAAGTTTTTAAAATTACTGAGTTGAATATATGAGTTGTTTAAATTATAAAAAATAGATATGAATAGTGTATAATAGGGAGATTTATTAAAAAAATTCTAAAAAGTAAAAAAAAAAAAAGGTTGTTGGAATTAATCGAGATGACCTTATTAATTAAGAATTATTTTTTGCTGTCAAACATTATTGATCAACCATGGCATAAGAAGATATGTCTAATGTTTATTAATCAATACCTTAAGAATATTTTTTACTAAATTATATTTTTTGTGGTCAAAGATTACTCAACAGGTGTGGCTCCACAATCCCAATTATAGTAATTAATATATAATAGGGTTAACTATGTTTTTAGTCCCCTTAAAATTTCGCAAATCTAGAATTAGACCTCCTAAAAAATTTCCTGCTATTTGGTCCTTTCAAATATAAAATTAGTCACTATTCATTTAGATGGCTAACACCATTAGTCTCATTTCATATGTGGCAAATGGTAATCCACGTGTCATTTTGTTAAATTAATTTTTGATTATTGTATTTCTATGTCATTAATAGAGATTAAGTTGTATAATTAGTTTTTTAAAAATCAATTAAGCGATGCTATTGTTTGCTCACTACTAGAACCCTAAAATCCCATTTTTTTTCTTCGAAGAGATCGTCGAAGCTTTGTGGCTGATGTAGACGTTCGTGTTGCATGGGAAGATGATGGGATTTGTGTTTGTAATATGTGTGTTGAAACTTCACTGATGTGGGCAATGGTGGGACTTGTTTCTCTAATGAGTGTGTTAAAGAGTGGATTTGGGTTTGTTTTACTAGTTGGGATTGTGTTAGGTGTGGTGTATTGGTCCATAAAGCATTTGTGTTGGTTATTTAATTGTTTGAGTTGATTATATTGTTAAGTACTTTTATTGTATTGTAAGAATGTTCTCAATGAATGAAATGTTGATAATTATGTTAATTAATTGTTTAACATGTTCATTAGTTGTTAATTATGTAATGGATTCCATTGATTGGTAAATGGTTTCTGTAAGCGCACATGATTGATACCTTTTTAAAAGAAAAGTTGCTTAATGCTATCCAAAAGAGTAGTTGACTGTGGTCAATAATATAGGTGGAAAAATAACACAAAAGCAGAGACATTGAACATTCATATAAATAAGTTGTCCATTCACAAGTGCCATGCACTGTATGTACATAAAAAGAGTACAATAAAATAGGATTCTTCAATAGTAGTTCCAAGCAAAACAAAGACAATATACTAACTTAAATACATCCAAAAGGAATCCCTTGCATTACCTATTTTCCCACACAAAAAGAGATAAACCCATGACCTTAACTACAGTGAACCATTCCCCCTCCTCACCAAAAAAAACAAACACAGTGATTACTATGCACTAAATCTGGTCAGTTGCAGCTTGAACACATTCACTCCTTTGAACCACCATTAGAACCTCTCTTCTTCCTTTGCGTACTTTCCTCTAAAATTTATCTCCCCCTATCCTACTTAGAATATAAAGGGAGCTATTGAATCTTGCTGCTATTCTTCTATAACAAAAGAAATACAGAAACATATTCATACTAGTGTTTTGTTTAGATTTGCAAGTACTACATCTGGATCTAGGTTTTAGGCAACAGTCAGATTCATAATAGATCTGGAACCTAAAGATGAGACTTCTCCTTGAATAGGTACATGAGTAGATTTGCTCTTTCTAGCAACAAGTGTTTTGACCTTTGTAGGTGTCCCTTTTCCCTAAAATGAACACATCACAAACATTATATATGTTGTGTTGTTAAAATCAAGCAACAAATGTATGTTTACCTTTTGTGACAACTTTGACTTAAATGTTGTAACATCATTCTTTTTTTTGGTTTGTTGTGACAACACATGAATGAGTCATATCAACATATATGCATAGAGTTGTAAATAACATATGAACATATGAATATGAATGTGAAATTGAAATCTACCTCTACATCTTTCTGGTTTTTTGTTGCAAGTCTACCCCTTTTTCTGATCTGAGATTGTTAACCCTCAACAAATTGAACTTGACTAGCTTGTTGTTGCTAAGAATTGTCAACTTAAGACATTTGAACCACAGAAGGTTGTTCTTGAGTATTTTGAACTTGAGTAATCTAAACCACAGAGGGTTGCTCCTAAGTTGCCTAAATTTGAGAAACTTGACCTGCAAATTGTTGATCTTGAGTTGTGTGAACTTCAAAAGATTGATCTTGACCTTCATTTGCTTGAGTTGACCTATAACTGCTTGATCTTTGGTATGCCTTTTGGAACCATAGGTGGATTACTACATTTTCTCTTGTTGTGTCCATAAATGTGGCATCTTGTACATCTGTTTTGTGTGTTACTTTTCATCATCTTTGTTGGGTGGGGATGTTCATTAGGCTCCCTTCTACACAACTTATTTGGTTTTCCTGGCCCTACTTTGTAAATGGGTGGTAGTATATCCTCATTCTGCGTCTTCGGCCACCTATCCTCACCATTGATTGGGCTCATAGTATGTCCATAACATTTATCGAAAGACTATTTATGATAAAAAAACATGCATATAGTTCTTTGGTTTACCACCCTTGTATGTGATGACAGAGATTGCATGTCTACATGGTATTCCTACCAACTCCCAAAAATTACAAGAACACGAACCTTTAGTCAAATCAACTATAAACCTTTGCGGGAACAATGTATGAGTTACTTTGAATTTCAACTCTCCAACCTATGTGGTAAACCAATTAGCACTCTTTTCAATTTCTTTGTCCAACCTTCTTCTTGGTCTGGGCTTAACATTACCATTAAATCTAGCCAACTTTTCTCAAATAACTACAAATCTACTCTTAAGATATGTCCTAATCCACTCAAGCATAGTAGTAATCGGTTTTTCTCTAGCAAGTAAAATAGTGCTATTTAAAGATTCAGACAAGTTGTTCATAAGTACATCACATTTAGGGGGCACCTGTTCAATTGCTTAATCTGTTGCATTTTCCTGTCCCAAGCCTCCACATAAGTAGCTTTGGCAACAGCCATCATCAAGTCCCTTAAAAGAGCACCTTCACCAATTCTTCTTTTTTTTTGAAATTGTTATACAAATGCTGCAAACAAAACCTATGCTCAACCCTTTACAACAACTCATCAAATGTAGGCATTAGTCCTTATCATGCAACATAAAAAAAATTGCACATTACATATAGAACAGAAAAAATTCCACAAGTCATCGACTTTCTAATTAAACATCATACTTTTTGTTGGTCAAATATAAACACCCATTTACGAGTTGCAATGCTCCAATATCTTCAAGAAGAGTGTTAGAAACCATCGCCATATTTCCTTTGTTTCAGTCTCAAAAATAGCAAATGCTATTGGAA
The DNA here is from genome assembly GCA_004329165.1 of Spatholobus suberectus. Lineage (NCBI taxonomy): Eukaryota > Viridiplantae > Streptophyta > Magnoliopsida > Fabales > Fabaceae > Spatholobus > Spatholobus suberectus. The sequence goes on along the minus strand of CM014730.1, from coordinate 77,623,808 downwards.
AATACTTATCATTTGCATCCCTTCCTACAGCTATTAGTAGTTGACCACTATACTTTCTTTTTAAATGACATCCATCAACTCCTATAAAGGGTTTACAACCCTCCACAGACCTTTTTTTGCAATTGTCCAAGCACATGTAGAATGAACCAAACCTTGGTTGTAAAGTTGATTATGGTCTGACCAGCTTAATCTTGTAAGTATTTTGGGGATTCATCATTCTTAATTTGCACTGTAGCTACATAGTTTTGTGTATTATTTTGCGGCATCTCCTTGGACAATGTCTAATGCAATCTTCCTAACAGTGATTGCTCTTAACCTGGTTATACCAGTTGCATATTTCTTCCGTATCTCATCAATTATCTCAATAAGTGTGACTCTGTCATTTGATTTAAACCGATCTATTAAAGTCTCTGCAACCTACTTAGATCGTGCATTTTTATTGTCAAATACCCTGCCACATGTATGGTTTGGCACAAGGGTTTTCAACATAAATGTTTGTTTCCCTCCTACTTTGGACACTAACACTATGAAGGGACAACCCTATTGACACACTACTCTAACCCTCTTAGCATCATTTTTAGCAAACTTAATATGTTTTCCTTTCAAAACAAAGTGCTCTAAAATAGATTCCTTGAAAACACCAAGGGAGGTAAACTCCATGCCAAGACTCCACTTAAACTCTTTACACATCCCATCCTTCTTAAACATCATATGTTTCTTTCCATAACTATTAATGTCATCTTCCTCACCAATATTACCATCCAACTCCTCAGTATAGTATGAACTCTCAAACTCATACAATGAGTCGGCATCCTCAGGAATGAATGTTTCATCCGAACTTGCCTTTTTTTTAGTCTTCTGCAAAGGTGTACCAAACTTCCCTTAAACCCCTCACAGTTTTAGTCTTCTTTTTACTTGCCTTCTTATTCATTCTCACCTCAGGTTCATCAAACCCATCGTCCAAGCCTAAATCCCTTTCCTCTTCACTGTCATTGAAATTGATGGCACAAACTTGTTCACTTTGCTCCACATTTTCATTCACACCTTCTGCAATTTCAACAACAATTTCATCTACATTTGCAAGTTGCTCCACACTAGCAGGATGGTCCATGTTGGAAGGTACTTCTACATGAACATGTTGCTTAACATTAGCTGTTTAGTCTACAATTGCAAGTTCCTCTACATGAGCAACTTGTTCCACATTGGCAGTTTGTTGAAGATTACCATCTTTCTTCCCATTAACCTGTTCATCCACATTAGTAGCTTGATGACCATTAGCATCTTCCTCCATAATAGTAGGATGATCAATATTAGAAGTTTGCTCAACAACAGCAACATGCTTTATCATATGACATTCAACAGGTATATCAACCTCATGTTGCACGTATATTTCAACTTCTTAGTTGTGAGTTACAGCATAATTGGCCAACTCTATACCATCTTGGTCAACCAAGAGATCCCTCAAACTATCAAAATTAGTTTCTTTCCCTTTCCACCACATCTTCATATCTCCTTTGTAACCTAAATCTGTTAATAACCCCAAAGCTTCAAAATAAGACTATCGATCAAAATCCAATCCACTAATTACATGGACCATACCAGCCTTATAGTCCAACTAGGGTTCATTTATCCATGTACCCATACTTTGAATCACAACAGAGAATGACATACCTACCAAACAAAGAAAGGGTCAAAAAATAATCTTTTCAATAATACTAAAGTAGACATAACGTAACCATAGCCAACAAAAAGACATTAGACAATGGGTCCACAGTTAAAAAATAACCGTCACAAATTTAGAAACTTTGTCGTTATCATAACCCTAACCCCAACATACATTAAGAATTTAAAAGACTATAAACCAACACTATGGTCAGTTTCAATGAGAAAATGTACCAACAACGTCCCCACACACCGACATCACCCATGACAATATGGTAATAATGGAAAATGATTTCAAAAGATACAAACTTACCTTCTCCTCTCGAAAAAACCTTTATACATTGTTTCGCTCACTCATACCACCTCAGCACGAAGACGACAATGGAAGAACACTTCTACCTCTTAATGGAAGATGAATGTTGGCTTCTCAACAACACTTCTACATTTTCGAGTAAAGAAGACAGGTCTCTCAATAGTGCACCATGTAACATCCTTAATTTTGGGTAATAGAAATAAGAATATATTTAAGGTTAAGATGTCTCACAGGCAACATTAATAATAGTTACCCTTATATTAGAATGTTATAGGAATAAGATAATAGGACTCTAAATAGGACTTAAAGATCGAAGATGGGCCGGAGGCCCATCAAGCCACCCACACACACATATAGTATATATAGGAGAGAGAAGGGAAAGTTAGAGAGAGAAAGAGAAAAGAAGAGAGAGAAGGAGAAAGAAGAAAAAGAAGAGAAGGAGAAAAGGAAGAGGAGCAAAGATGTCTAAGCCCCGAAGCTCATCTTCGTGCCTCCCTTAGGTGAGTGCTTCCTCCTTATCCTTCCCTATTCTTTTGATTGTTGATTATATTTTCCTTTTCCCCCTTGCTTCCTTTAAACCCTAACTTTGGGTTTTTATAGATTTTTGAGGATTAAGCTTGATTGAGGGGTTTATTTGGTGGATCAATTGGTTAGAAATGTAATATAAATGTTTTGGAATGGTTGTATGACAATTAATACCCAAGGGAGTGCACATCGCAGCTAATATACCCATTTTCGTGTTGAGGCCATCGTCAGGCGCCAGTATACGTCGCTGGGCGATGTTCAACCAGAGCCAAAAAGGGGTTTCTAGTGAACTGTCGTCGGGCAACAGAATTCTCCCGCCGGATGGTAGTATTGTCCCGTCGGGCGACATTCAGCCAGAGCCCAAAAATGGGACTCTAGTAACATGTCGCCGAGCGACAAGGCTGTTGCTAAGTGAAAATTAGGATTTTTAGCTAAATGAGAGTTAAGTCTAGAAAGAGTATAGTTACAACTTTGTTTTTTATGCTTGTTCTTGAATGCTTGCCTCTTGTTGTGATGTTGTGTTACAATGTTTGGATTGCTAAATGCTTAGTTGTAGGATTGTTTTTATAGTTGTGTTGATGCCTTGTGTTGTGTATGTGTGTACGATGATGAATCTTACGTAAGAAAATATTTAAGACTTTAAAAGATACTTGAGGATGCCTCCTTAGCAAAAAGTACGGATATTCTCTGAAGTTTAGAGAAAAGCAGGGATCTTCCCTGAGTTTGAAGAGAAAGGAAAGGTTTTAAAAGGAAAAGAAAAGGTTTTAGAAAATGATATCTCTCTTAATGACTATAGGGTAGATTTCCCCCCGATCATGATAAAACCTAGAATACGCCATCCATGACTTAATATAAGTGTACACCTACTGTGGGAATCCCTTATAATCATCAAGGTATGGGTAGTTTTTATGATAAAGGTTTTAAGCAACCCGAGAAGGGTTGAAGAAAAGTAAAGGGCTAAGAGGCCCCTTAGACCAAAAAGAGGGTGGCCGTCCCCTCTAGTAAAGGAATTGAGGGAACCGTCTCGATAACGGAGGGGGTTCAGCCACTTGGACCGGTGGTAATAAAAAGTCGAAGATAGAGGGACGCCTCTTGGCGGCTATGAGCTCAATCGAATATGACAACGGTAGTTTAGTGAAAAGATAATAACAAGCTAACTAGAACCACACAGAAACAATACTATGAAATGTATGATGTGAATGCCTATGCGAGGCATGTATGATGACCTTTTTTGGTATATGATGATGTGTATGTCTAGTCATAGGTGAATCTAGTTAAGTTTAAACTAGGGAACCTATATGCTTAGTGAGGACACAATTTATGATAGATGCTACCCGGTGGGTATGCGAGGGGTTTACCTCGAAGAAAGCTTATGTATAAGTCCTAAAAAGACAAGAAAAGATAAAGGTAAGGAAAGGAAATGTCAATCCTCGCTTAGTATTATGGAAGATAACAGGACTAGAGAATGTAATTCAGAGTATGAAGTCCTTATCTAAATGATGGGAAGATAGTTGTTTAGTGTAAGAAATAGTATATGTTAAAAGAGTCAAGGCTCAAGCCCACTAAAGATTAACAAGCCCTAAGTTGGGCATAGATTATGAGATTAAGAAATAAAGAGGTAAAAGACGAAGGGTTTTAGTAAGAGGTAAAACCATGAAAGTATAAGAAAAGGATCTTTAGAATAAAGGGTCGGCCTAGAGTCCCTAAAGCATTCACTGAGACAATATGTCTCATTCTTTTTATGTTTCATGTTTTTACAGGTTGAACAGGTGAAGTCCTCTTGGGAGTAGCTTGGAGCATAGAGCTTGGAGCCGCTACAAGAAGAAGAGTTTATAGCTTTGGGCCTCCCAATAGCTGGAGTTAATTTGTGTTTATGTTTTCTTTGTTCATGTCTTGTACGACACATAAGTGCTAAGAGTTTTGCATTACCTATTGTAAGTATGTTTTTGTAATCCAAGTTTTAGTTTTAGTTTCCACATAGTTCCTCTAATATTCTTATATTCTAAATTCTTGTGTTTTAGCAATATAAGCAGGCAAAAAGTAATACTCCCACCTCCGCAAAAGACCAATCAATTATATTTCTTTTTTTAATTTTATTTAATACATGTGGAAATTTCATTTTTTTTAAATTATTAATTATTTTATTCTACGTGGACGTCCATTAATATGATACTAACGGTGTTAGCCATCTAGATGAACAATGATTCATTCTATATTTGAGAGGACCTAAATAGCAGGAAATTTTTTAGGAGGAATGATTCCAGATTCACGAAATTTTAGGGGGACTGAAAACATAATTAACCCTATATAATATACTTGAGGCTGTATATATACTAATAGTTGTAACTTTTTTTATGAAACTTAGTCTACAATTAACAAATTAAAAAACAATGAGCATGCAGAATCACATGGGAAAAGTTGGAACAGTTAGCAAAGTGGAAATTAAGCTAACTTGCCACTCCCGAAAGCCTTGCAAACTTTCGGGATTCAATTTCTTAACGACGACCACCATTCCAGATCCAGCTTTGGTGGGTGTTAGTGTCTTCTTATCCAACCATCTTTTGTAAACTTTGTCAAAACCTCCTTCACCAAACAATGCATTCGACCTGAAACTCTTCATGGTCACTTTCAGATCTACAAAATTGAACAGCTTCAAGTTTCGCATTTCTACACTCAAAAACACAATGCTTTTACTATTGCTTACTCACGCATTGAACCACCTGCCAACAAATTACAGTATTACATTAAATTATTTTTCACACTCTACATGTTTTTTAAAGTTTGAGAACCAAATTCATCAATATAAAAATACTTGACCATGTTTGGCCAAAAGTATAGGAACTAAAAACACATTTTCTCTTTTTTTATTCTATTTTAGTGATGTTAATTGTCATTAAATTCAACCATACTTCATGAATGACATTTACATTGTGTTGGGATCTGTATAAAGGAATAGAACACCATATCCAAACAATAAGCATTACTTCTAAATTCTAATTATGGTTTTATTCAACTAATAATTACATATCACAAGTGTCATGATTCCTAAAGTTAACCTAGTCGTTTTATAAGATTATGATTAAAAAAATAAAATATATCAAATTTATTTTGGTATAGTCCAATAAGAACAAAAGCAAAAATAAAAAATTACAATATGAGAAAATTCACCCTATTTGAACTATAATATTTACCTTATTAGTGTTAGCACCTAAGGGAATGTTGAGAACATGTGGGGGAACTTGGTTTATAATAAACATATTTTCATAACACCAGTAGTTCCAAGCTTTAGTAATCTAGTAATTTAATAAATTACTTCAATGAACTATAATATTTGATATATTTCTATAGATTGTGCAATAGAAATATATATCAAATATTATAGTGCATTGAAATAATATAGAAGTAAAAGCAAATATTTATCACTTTAAAAAATAAAAAATATTATTTATTTTTTTAAAATATCTTTATTCATTGATATTTTACTTAAATGCTTAATTGACTTATAGCTACACTTTAAATTTTTTTAATAAAAGTATTTTAAATTAAGAAAATTATTTCGTCATAAAAATATACCTAATATTTATTAACATTTTAAAAAGGGAAAAAGTAAAAAATAATTAACCTAATTCTATATTCATTGAAGATATGAGTCTAGTTTTATATCATATAATCATAATAATGCCGTGAGTGATTTCTAATTCTTATGATCTATATGAAGTAAAAAAAAATGTATGATCAAACATTTCTTTTTTATTTTTTGTCCATGAGTGTTTTAATATAAAAATAATAAATTAAAATAGATACTCAATAAATAAATAATAATTTTTAAAAAAATTATATGATTACAAATGTTTGCCTAGTTTAAAATTAAAGTTATGCTACTTTGGTTATATATAACAGTTAAATTCAATTAATTTTACATAAAATTGAGAAGAAATAATATTAAAATAGAAATATAGTTTAAAAATTGAAAGTATTAACTATATAAAATAATTAATAAGATTTAATATATAGTTAAATCTAGTATTCTATCGATATACTAATTTTTCTAAATATTTTTTATTGGAATTATTGCCATTGTCTTTGTATATCTAGTATGGTACTCATGCTAATGCATGGGTTGTCACATATTTTTAATGTTATTTAACCATTAGTTTATATAAATATTTTTTATATTAGTTTTATCATTTCCTATCATAGGTTATAAAGTGAAAAAAAAATATTGAAGTGTAAATAGAAATGTTTGATTAAAAAATATATAGTAAAATAATGATGTAAAAAAATTTCATGTAGAATTTTATAGTATGAAAAACACATGAAAGAATGAGATTTGTAAACACCTACGCTAAAACAGGATTAATAAATTATAAATCTTTGAGAGGATCAATATGTAAAGCAATTTGTTTGAACAATGTTTGAGATGGTCAAAATTGCATTTTTCAATATCTTCTATGTTTTGAGCTATAGCTCACAAAAGTAATAATAAACATCAACAAATATAATTTTTGTGCCATTAATTTGTAGTTTCAATGTTTCTAATTATAGTTATCGAATAAGAATGACCCTATCAAGTTAGAGTAATCTATGTAAATAGATACATGTAATTTGAAATATGTCATAACCAAAGAAGGTTGTCAACGAACTTAACATAAAAAGAAATCATTAATGTTTCACTAAATCAAAGTCTAAGAATGGTTCATTTTAATAAGAGTGATTAGTGTGATTTATGACAAAATTAGTAGATGAAGTTTACAATGACTAAAATGAATTAAGAGAGTAAGAAACAATCTTTAATAAAAAAAAACATATATATATATATATATATATATATATATATATATATATTATTTATAAATAAAATAATAAAAAAATAATGCTATTAGTTTATGTTGACAAAATATATTATTTTATATAAAAATAAAATTAATAATTATTATTATCAAAAATGTATTCGGAAACTTTATAATAATTTTATTTATGTTATATTCTTTTAAATTTAATTATGATCTAGAATATGATTATACAATACTATTTTTATGTTTTTACAAAAACAAGAGGTTGTAACTATATGTTATAATATTTATCAAAACAAATTCTAAGTATTTTATATTTTATACAATTATATATAATATCATCTTTATATTTTTATTTTATTTAAATAAAATAACAAATTATTATTATTTCTAATTTTTTTACAATAATTACATGATTTAACTATAAATTTTCATATACAAGAATTATTTATTATTATTTATTACTTTTTTGAAAATATTTTATTAGTATTTTATAATTCACACTATTATAATATCATCTTAATGTTTTTGAATCTATATAATAATATTTTAATTATATAAATAATGATAATAATAATAATAATAATAGTAGTAGTAGTAGTTATAGATATAATATATCAAGATATATGTATTTTGTAAGATTTTTGTAACATTATGTTATTATTTCTGATTTTTATGGAATTATTTTATTGGATTTTTTATTTCATACTATTTTAATCTCATAAAATGATTTTTATAAAATTATTTCAATTTTTGTAATATTTGATATTTTAAATTTTTTTATATTACAAAAAAAAATACATCACAATAAAAGAATATTTAAATTATAAAATTTTAAATGAGTTTACCATTTTAATAATAATAATACCCTCTCTTATATTCATACAATTTCAAATGAGTTTACTATTTCAATAATATATAAATATTAAAATCATATAGTATATATATATATTTTTATTAATATATTTAATTACAAAAAATAACTCATTATTTAAATTAATTATAAAATGACTTTATTTTAACATACCATTTCCAATTGTTTTATATAATTTTATAATAATATTATTAATAAGTATGTTAAAAGGGAAAATGTGTATAAAAAAAAAAGAAGTATAAGGAAAATGTGTATAAGAAGAGAAGAATAAAAGAAAATACACTATACAATTAATAGTAAGAACTTTCTAGATTTGGCATTGTCATAAATGGATGTATGAAAAGTTATCTCTTAAAAGCTTAACACTTGTCCAAACTTGTCATTTCATGATATATATATATATATATATATATATATATATATATATATATATATATAACAATATTTTATACTTATAAAACATCAATAATTTAACTAGTGTTATTAGAGTTGAATTGGTCATTGACTCCATCAAGGTACTAGGTCAATGGGTTACTGGTTGAACTGTACAAAACGGTAAAAAAATGTAAAATATATATGAAAGGTATTGTATATAAGATTAATCTATCATGTGTATATTGAATATAGACTTTGGTGTAGTGGTTACTAAATTTCTAAGTACTTCCTGAACCTAGGTTCAAGTCCCTCCCATGGCAACTAGTGTGAGCGTGTGCCTTGGACAATGTGAGCTAAATAACATGGGTTATTTCCACCGGTATCAATTTGATTTATAATTTAAATATGATTTAATCTAATTCAATCTAAAGTGGTTTGGATTAGATCAAATTTAGTTTTAGTTTTATTTTTATTTTTCTTTCAAGAAAATATTAAATAAATGGTAAAATATATATTAAACATAATAAAAAATAGTTTAAAATTTAAAATATGTTATGTATAAGTCATTATATAGTTAGTAGTAGTATAACTCTTTGAATCTATACTAGTAAAAATAAATTTGAACAACTTGATAATTATATTTATGTACCATTAGTTAAATAGTTACAAAAAAATATCTTTAATTAAATATATTTTTCATAAATAGGTATAAGTTATGTGATAATTTTATAAATATATAAGAAATAAAAATATAAATATGAGTGATATCATAAGTTTATCAATAAAAATATATACACACATATAAATTTGATTTTGATTGAATTGGATCAGTTTTCAAAATCAAACTCGAAATCCAATCTAATTTAATAAAACAATTTAATTTTTTTGATTTTGGATTTGTTCGATTTTTGGTTTATTCGGTTTTTGATTTTTGAATTGATTTTTTTGGGTTTTATTGAATTAGATCGATTTATGAACACCCTTAGTCAAAATGGGTCCCAATCGATGAGTTGGTTCGATGTGTGGATTGGGTTGAATTGTGAAAATTCAAGCCTAAGCTTATTTTGGCCCAGCTCAACTTGGCTCAAAATTTCATTGGCTTGAAGTGGGTTAGCCTGTGGTGGACTGGGTCATCCTGTTAGCCCAATTTATTTTTATTTATTTTTTATAATTTATAAAATCATATATGATAAATTTAATACTATATGTGTTGTGAATGTCCATTTTAAGGTTAATATTCTATCTAGATGATTAAGTTTTATTTTAATTTCTAACATTTGTTTAATTTACAATTGATACACTTTATTTTATTTCTATTTTTATGTAATATATTTTGCTATTTTAGTATAAATGACAACTTATATTTTTTATTTTAGTTTATAATGATTACAAAATATTTTATTAACTTGTTATATAAAAGTTAATGTATTTTTCTTGCTTTCAATTTTTTACATTTTAAGATATGAGTGACCTATGGGTTGACTCGTTTGGCTTGTGACCCATCAAGGGTTGGATTGGGCTAGGAAAATTTCAACCCGCAACTAAATTGGCCCAGCCCAAAAATATGTGGGGTTCAAGGTCTCCTAAACTGATAGATCTACAAGAGAGAATCAACACAGGAATCAACATCGAGTCACAATTTTTCACTAGTTCCTTGGTGCTGGAAACATTGTGCGACGTTGAATTGTGGAGTATTCCCATATATTTTAGCGCAACGTTTGAAACGTCCATCCAACGTGCAATACCAATGACTAAAATATATGCTCATTGTAATTGATTTTGTTACACATTTAGGCCCATTTTAGTTATTATAAAAGCCATTTTGTAAGGCCTATTGCGCAAAATGCGTTGGGAGACAACTTTTTGCACCTTTTCTCTTATTTTCTCTTTAACTTTTTCCATCTCCACTATTGAGGAAATAGCCCTTGGGAAAGGATCTTTGAGAATCAATAGAATCACCATCATTTCTAATTCTTTCATCTTGTATTTTGTCATGTTTTGCTAAATACATTGTGGTTGGGGAACCTTATGGGATTCTTCTGTAATTGAACTCTTTTTTATTCAATGCAAGTTATTCATGATATTGAGTGATCAACTCTATTTTTAATTTTTGTCAACTAATCATCGATGAACTTCTTTAAGATTTCTGCACTTAATACTTGAATTAATCTTGACAGAGCTATAAGAATAGAAAATTAGGGTGAGAAATGCTAACAACACTCGTTCAAACACTCTCTTTACTATTGGTTGGAATTTATTGAAAATCACAAATTTTGGTAAGTCTCACTTTTCATTTAATGAATCTTTCTCCTAATTTAGAAGTGAGACCAACCAAAACTTGTGATTTTCAATAAATCCCAACCAATAGCAAAAAGAGTGTTAAAACAAAAGTATTTGAGAGAGTGTTGTTACCATTCCTCAATTAGGGTTAATCTTAAAGGGATTTTATGCCAAGAGATTGAACTTATTCTATATTTAGTAAAATCTGAACTTTTATGTTATGGGTGTGTTTACATTGAATTTGAGTGAGATCACAATGGGAGGAACATAAAGGGATTTGAATACCTAGTCGCTCTTACCATCACTATCATCAACAAAACTTAAAAACCTAATAAATAGTAGCCTTAGATTGAATTCTTGTCATTTTAATTTTACTTGCATTATGTTTGTGACAAACATGATATCCTTTGCCTTTATAGTAATTTTTGATTGAATTGGTATTTTGCTTCAATTCCTGTGAGTACAATATCTAGCTTGTCAGTTCACTAACTAGCGCACTTACTGAAATTAAACCATATATTTTAATCAATATATACATTTTTTATGAGCACATTGAGCTATTAACAATTAAGAAATGATACTTGTACAACAAATTATACAACCAAGAGAGAGAAAGAAAGAAAAGTTTGAAATGTAATAAATAATGTGATAGAAAGAGATGGAGAAAAAAAATAATGTTATATAATTTGTTGTAAGAATTATTATATGTATATCACATCTCTTAACAATTACCCTTGCACAAAACAGAATATTTTCCCACTTCCCAATAATGTGACTAATTCAACCAAAATAAGAAAAGAAAAGAAAAAAAATACAGAGCTTGTCACACGTTTATCAAGACTTCCCCTACAACTAACAAAATAATTGTCAAAATAACATGATTACATCTATTATCTGGTGGATCGTGTTACTATTCAACGTAAGTTTCTAGTAATTTACTTTTCATACCTTGACAATATGTTCCCGAGCATTACTGCTGAACATAAGGATGATAAATAGGCTATTGGCAACTGTGCATAGTTGCAAACTTAGTACAATGTTTCTTGGACTCATTCCTTCTATCCTTGATAGCTTCAATCTGTTCCAATGTCTCTAGAACATCTTTCATAGGAGGACGTCTTTTATGGTCAGGTTCAAGGCATTTTAGAGTAAGCTGTGCTGCTTTCAATGCTGCCTTGGTTGAATACTGACCCTCTATCCTCTCATCCACAATGCTTCTCAACTTTGTTTTATCAGAGAGAGAAGGCTTAATCCATTCAACCAGATTCTGTTGCCCTGTTGGGCGGCTTCTATCAAGTGCCCGCAAACCTGTCAACATTTCAAGCAGCACTACACCAAAACCATAGACATCACTTTTGACATATAGGTGGCCTGTTGAATCATGATACAATCCACAGCTATGTTAGAAACAATAGGATCAGACTGTTTCTTATGTTCAAGTAGTAGTATCTTCACAAAACATCCATTTAGTATGTGTGTAGACATGATGATCACCTGTTGCAATGTATTCTGGAGCAGCATAGCCATATGTTCCCATGATCCTGGTAGTCACGTGTGAATTTCCCACAGAAGGCCCTAATTTGGCCAAGCCAAAATCTGAAATTTTTGCATTGTAATCCTGCAAAAGACAAACATCAGTGTGATTTGTGGATTTACTATTAGTATATGATCTCTCTAGTTCTTTTTATAAAATGTTTTTGAAAAGTTTGCATTGATACTTTATAATATTCACTCTAATTGTTTCTTGTATTAATTTTTGAAAAAAAAGGTTGTACACTGACAATGTAAAGTAGTTTTATATTATTATCCAATCACAAACCATTATGTATGGTAAATTTATTGACTTTTATAATAATAGCCTTAAAAGTCATACTAACAGTGAATTCTAATTAATTGACAATGTAAAACTTTTTACACTGACAGTATATGATCATTAAACTCTTAATTTTTTTACAAAATAACCGTAATTATTTTAATTATTTGTGAACAAAATAAATAATAAATGAGGTAAATTACTTTTTTAGACTCTCTCATGAGGATAAAAGAAGATTACTAACCAAAACTTAGGTAAAAACACATTAATTAATTAAATGGAAAAATTGAGAGAATGGAGTTCTTCTAATTTTAAGGATAATTCTAAAAATATAACACAACTTGTAGATAAATTTAATATTAGTAACTAAATTAACTACATTCTTTAATTCTTGTAAGATAGTTAAAGGAATCTTACGTATAGAAACAATGATAGTGCAAAAAGTTAGTTGCTCTTTGACCATACAAACACATGGAAAGCCGTTGATGGAAAGGAAATACAAAGATAGAGAAAAGGACTGAATAAGGAAAGGTGTTCATGATTGTTCTGTGAGGTCTGTGTATGAGAATAATGTATGTATAAAACATAACCCACAAACAGATCATAAACTTTGTTACTTTGAAGACAATCTTGTGTCCATAACTTTAATAAATATGTTTGGATCAACTAGTCAACGGACCTAGTATTACTCGACGGGAAAGATAATTTTGCATTTTTCCGCTGGGGTCCAAATACTCTATAGCAAAAGTTTGGTTAATAAAACAAACGGGGTCCAAATTTCATAAACTTGCCTTTCATCCCAACAAGAGGGTACATCATTTGTTTTGGCCTCCATTTCTCTTGATAAGGGAAAAAGGTAGAATATATAAGACAAACATAAAAGAGAGCAAGTAAGCAAAAATAACTGACCTCATCTAGTAGTATATTGGAGGCTTTGAAATCTCTGTATATGATTTGCTTTTCTGAGGTGTGCAAAAAAGCCAAACCCCGAGCTGCACCAATAGCTATTTTGAGTCGGGTTTCCCAAGAGAGTGGTTCTGTGTTAGTATTTCCTAATTGGAAACAAAAACAAAGAAAATGAATTAATCTCAAATCTAATCCATGGCCAACAAATTTCTATATTCATATATTTTAATTGTCTTCAGGTCGTACTCCAAAATAGATGATTCTCCAAGCTTCCCTTTGGCATGAATTCGTACACAAGGAGAAATTCCACATCGTCACAACAGTAACCCAAAAGCTTGACCAGGTTTGGGTGAGAAATCCTTCCTAAAAAGTTGATTTCAGACTGCATTGTCACATAAACGGAGCAAGATATTAGAAAATGAGTGTTTGGTACAGCATCTAATACTTGCTTCAGTGGGTAAAACCACATCAAATAGTATTATTTTAATTATTATTATTAGAGTAAATTACACCGATACTACTTGAAAAAATTTTAAATTGTACACTATATTCTTTTTTTTCTTATTTCTACACTAACTTCCTTAATTGTTTGAAAAATATTACACTAATATTTTTTATACATTACATTAATCTCTTTAATTGTTTAAAAAGCATTATATCATATATTCCTACAAGAAAAGTTGTTGTAAATATTAAAAAAACAGAAAAATTAAGTACAATCCAAAAAATTTTCAAAACTGTCAGTATAATTTGCTCTTATTATTATTATTATTATTATTACTATTATTATTATTATTATATAAAGGGACGGGGACCGGTTATTAAAAAAAAAAGGGGGAGGGGGAAGGAGACCAAATCGATTTAGTAAAAAACTAAATCAATTTGGTTTAACATGGGGCAGGCGCAGGTGTCACAATTTTTGCACATTTCCTTGCTGTTTTCTGCGGAAAAAACATTTGTGAATCTCACCTATTTTAAAAAAAAAAAATTATACTTTTACCTTACCAAACAACCACTATTTTTTCACTTTCACTTTCTTCTTTCGTATCTCCCATTATTTCTTGCCAACCAAACGAAGGGTAAACGTAGAAGCTCCATGTATGAGCTTCTCTTTGACGTAAATCGAAGTTGACGTAATGGGAAAACAAGCATGCTAAAAGTCAAATAACTAGGTTGGAATTTGTGCAAAAAGAATGAGTGTTTGACTAATGGATGGATGATTGTTACTTGCTAGACTTTGGGATCAAAGACAAGACAAAGACAAGGGAAAACAATACAAAACACTAATTTTGAAAATAATCGCTTATTTGTCTTATTTACTTATTTTTCTTATTTGAAAATAATCAAACATTACAAAAGTTTGACTCAACTTATTAAAAGTTTGACTCAACTGTTAAAAAAAAAAGTTTGACTCAATTTATTTAAAAAAATAACTACTTATTTTTGTCAAACGTTTTAGAAAGCTTTTAAAAATAAGTGCTTATTTTTTTAATAAAAATAATAATTCCAATCAAGCATACATTAAATCTGTCATACTATTTTCTTGTATTTTTCTTATTTACTTAATTAAGATGGAAAAATGTCATTATTTTTGAAAAGATTATTGAGGTATTATTTTTTAATTAAAGAAAATATATGAACTTTGGATGAAAATTATTAACAATTTTGTTAAGAGGAATGTTACTTATGCAATAAACTTTTACAATAATTTTTATACGCTCACTTTTTTTTTTAATATCTCTCTATCACATTTTCTATCTTATTATACACTTCTCTCTCAACTTCCATCTCTCTCCTTTTGTATCTTATTATAAACTTCTCGTTTTTGGTAAAACTTTATTGTATAAATAATATTACTCTTTTGTTAAATATCATCCCTTAAAATTGATTTTAAGTAAATAAAATTAGAAGATTTTATGAAGAAAAAATGTACTTATTATATTAGCAATATATACAAATAATAAATGGTTAATTTTTAATAAAAAAATTATATTTTAATTACATAAAATAAGCCCCTGGAAATTGACGTTAACAAAACCAAATTACTATCATAACTCTTTTTGTTTCAAGTATTTGCCAGATTAACTTGAGCGGTTTATCATGATTAATGAAATTTTCCATTTTATTTCTTTAACAACTATTCTTAAAACTTCCTGAATTATTGACTATTTAATACTTCTTAAGTCATATTTCAGGCAAAAAAATATCATGTTGAACGATAACGTGGAATGTCTGCGTGATTTCATTGTTTATTTTAAAAAAAAAAAATTATGATGAATAAAATTATTTTTAAGAAAAAAATTAACTTTTTATTGATATAAATCGAATGAGACGCATAAAATATATATACTCTTTAAAAAGTAATTTTTTTATATTTAAATAAGATTAATTTTTCTAAACTTTTGAAATATCATTCCTAAACACCAATCAAATTCTTTTATTTTAATTCTCTCAAAATTAATTTTACTAAAAAATAACACATTTTTACTGTCAAACACTTCTCAACCATGGTATAAGAAATACATACAGCTATGACGACCCTAGATTGTGTAACCATATTTATAACCTAAATGCTAACAATATTATTAAAGATACTTGTTACAAATAATTAAAATATTAAAAAATAGAAAATTTAATATACTTGTAAGTAATAATTTTAACTCGAGAAAGCCAGCTACAGAAACCAGTTTTTCTTCTACTTGGAAGAGAAATGGGGTAGTTTCGTAATCTGTCAAGGAGGTGACTTTTGCCTATCATATCATCAGGACAATGAGATGAAAGTGAAGGGTGAGTAATGTTCATTTTATTCTATCTATACTGAGTCCAAAAATCACCCAGTCCTTCTAGGTTTCTAATTTCTACTGAAGAGGAATGAGCTACCTTAGTGGACCTTTTAGATATTATGACTATGAGCCCTTTTCTCACGCCAAGAGAAGGTTTTCTTGTTCACATGGAAAATAAGGTTCCAGGAAAGTATTGACAATTTTCTATGATATATTTGGATAAGAAGAAGAAAAAAAATAGATAGTCGAAAAACCAGCACCTCAGGTAGATCATATGCTACTTGCTGATCTAATGGAAGTCTCAACTCTCCATTTAATTTGTTTGTAAAGAAAGAAACAAAGAAAGAAAAACTAATAACAATATGTTTTTTATCTAATTAAAAGAAAATAAAAAGA
The DNA here is from genome assembly GCA_004329165.1 of Spatholobus suberectus. NCBI lineage: Eukaryota > Viridiplantae > Streptophyta > Magnoliopsida > Fabales > Fabaceae > Spatholobus > Spatholobus suberectus. The sequence continues at coordinate 77,607,088 of CM014730.1, read as the reverse complement.
AAAAGAAAAATTAACTTTTAAATAAAATTTTAAATTTTTCTTTCATTCTAATTTTAATTTTTTTTTCTCCTTTCTCATTTTCTTTCCATCGTACTAGAGTTAATAGCACAACGAAATCTCAACGAAAGAAGCTAGAGTGAAGCCATTTAATTAGTTTCCCATTCCATTACTTTCATATAAATGGCTTATGAGTCAATACCCCCATCTCCACTCTTTTGTGAATAAGCATTCTTCTTTTCCACCGTGCCTAAGATCGGGAGCAATTTAGTTTTGGAAATGTTACGCTTTTTAATATTTTTTTTAGAGAAAACAAGTCATGCACTAGTAATATAAAATAATTTTATACTGTCATCTAATTATAAACTATCATTTATTGTAAATTTGTTAACTTTTATAATAAATACTTTAAAAATCATATCAATAGTGATTTCTAATTAATTGACAATATAAAATATTTTACATTGACAATACATAACCATTAAACTCTTCTTTTTATTATTTGCTCATTTTTTAATGAATATTTTATTTCTATTTATCTATATATTTAAAAGTTCAAGAAAATATCACTCTCTCTAGGCTTATAAATAAGACCTTTTAAACCAATTTATAAGAATTAAAAAATTTAGTTAATGTAGTTTATAACATTAAATTTGTTAATAATTGATATACTTTTTTAAAATTATTTTACAAATATTGAGACTCCATTCTTTTAATCTGTTTCTACCTAATCAATGATTTTTTTGGCATTCTATAAGCAAAGTGAATGAGAGACTGATATACCTAATGATCTTTTCCAATCCTCACGATAGATAGTGTAAGAAATTAATTTGTCGTACTTATTGTTTATTGTAAAAAAAAAATCGTTGAATGATTAAGGTCATTTCGTAATAAAAATTAATGTCATCAGAGCTAACTAATATTCAAAATACTTGAGGCTGTAGTATATATTAATAGTTAATTGTAACTTTGTTTACGAGTCTTAGTCTATAATTAATAATTAACAAAACAAAAAACAACAACCACAGAGCGGAAAAGCTGGAAGTGAGTGGAAAGGAAACTAACCTGCCACTCTTTAAGGCCCTGCATACTTTCTGGATTCAACTTTTTAATGGCCACCATCATTCCAGAACCAGCTTTGGTGGGTGTCAGTGTCCTCTCATCCAACCATCCTTTGTAAACTTTGCCAAAACCTCCCTCACCAAGCAATGACTTGAAACCCTTGGTGGCCGCTTTCAAATCCGCAAAATTGAACTCCTTCAAGTTCCGCATTTCCACACTCGGGAATACAACACTGTTGCTTCCTCCATTAACACTAGTGCTTTCAATACTCTTTCCTTGCACGTGCACGCTCCCCAAGGATGTTGCCGCGTTCTTACTCTCATGCGCTGAACCTGCCAACAAATTACATCAAATTAATTCATTATTCAACCACTCTTATGATATATTTGTTTGAAAAAAAAAGAAAATAGGATAGAAGAAAAAAAACACAATAACGAAATTTTTTTTTATTTGATTAGAAGGAAAGTGGAAGAAACAAAAAATTAACTTTCAAAAACAAAGATTTAAAAAAAATTTCTTTTCACATTTCTTTTAATTTAAATTTTAAAATTTTCTCTGTTTTAATTTTTTTTTTTTCATCCAACCAAATAGACTGTTAATTCTAACGCAGACATGATTTGATATAAAACTGCATATAAAAAACTGAACCCAGACAGGCCAATTTATGACTTGCCTGAATATCGAGGGGATTTAGATTTAGAGGGTGTTTGGTGGCGAGCGAGCGAAGTAAAGCAGAGACCCATGTTGAGTGTTAACGAAGGAGAATTAAGTGGAGAATGAATAGCGAAACAAGAAAGAATGGCTGCTTAGCAGCAATTAGTGATTATGTTGTGTTGAGGTGCTTGAGGATGAGGATGAGGGTGAGGAATGTGTACGAGACACGTCCTACTACTGCCAGCTACATAGCAATAAATGGGTCGTTTTTGTTATGTGTTAAGACTGCCATTTATATTTATATTGACGTTTGCCGTGTTCGCCTCGCGTTCTCATTTCAGTATTTGACATATCCTTTTTTATACAATACTACTTCTACCTTTTACGAACACGCCGGCACGCCGCTTTGGAAAGGAAAAGGCTTACGCTGTGTTTGGTTTGAAGGAAAGAGAGGGAGGGGCAAAAAACAATTTAAATTTTGTGTAAATTTTACTTATTTGATATAAATAAAATAGAGTTAGAAATTTTTAAATTTTTTGGTAATTGTTAATGGGTCTTGTTATTTATTTTTATTTTATTTCTCATTTATTTTTACTTACCTCTTTATTTCTTATTATTTCTCTTTTACCAAATAACCTAAAATTTTAAATTATTTTTTTTCTATTTCTTACCTTCTAACTTATTTCTTGCTTATTTTTTTTTATCTATTTCTCTCCTATCTACTAAACAAAGACTTAAGCTTCGGTTATTTGAGTATTTTTAGTGCTATTTTTTAATTAAAATTAGAATTTTATTTTGACAATCTGTTTATATTAAAGATCGGTGTATATTATTAAGGTGAAATTCAAATTTTGATTAGAAAACAACACTAAAAGCATTTAAAAAACTATACATAAGTTTTATTCTTTTGGAAATTTTGCAAACCAATAACCAATAGGAAAATGACATTGAGCATCTTTGGATAAAATTTTCAGAAAAAAAAAATATAAGTTAAAATCAGTTTATGTATAAATTAAAAATTAATTTTTAAAAAAAATAATATAAAAGAACTTTTATAAATTATTTTTTAATAAGGTAATTTTAGATTATAAAAAATTTATTTTTCTTCTTATTTTTTCTTCTATAAATACTTATAAAAAAGTTTATTGAAATAGAGCCTATACTTTATTTTTGAGTTGCACTACACCAATAACAATAGGTAAAATGAAGAAAGAAATAAAAGAGAGAGACAAAGAGCAAAAGATTAATAAATCCTCACTCCCCTCATGAATATAAGTAAAAAAATAATTTATATTAATTAAAAAAATTAATTAATATTATTTAAATTTATTAATTTCATTCAAAAAAATAATTTTTTTCTTAAAATACTTTTTATTGAAACTTAATATCAAAAAAAAATGTGACTAACCACATACATATTTTTTTTTCTTATATTCGAGATGAGATAAAATAATGCAATGTAATAAGATAAGAGATAAAAAAAATTAATTCAACACTAATATCATTATTAAAATAATATCACATTATTAATTTTTGAATTATATTATTTATATAATATTATTATAATATTATTTTTTTATAATTTTTCATTACACAAATTATTTTATTCTACATTTTCTCTATCTCGTTTTATCTTTCTTTTTATAATATATAAAAAATTATATAAACATAATGTATAAATATTTGTTTTGAAAACTGGTTTGGTCGATCTCATCAAAAAACTAGTTACTCAATCTAGTGTCTAGTCCAAACAAATTATTGAATCGATCTTCAGAAAAGTTTATCAAAGAACCAATAAATTGGTAGAAAAATGGTCAAAAATTAATTCACATCAAGTCAAAGAAAAATGCTTATCTCATTTAATTTTATTTTTTTAAAAAAATAACCTAAAATGTTTGTATTTTCTTTTTATTTCAAATATAAACTTGTTATTATTAATAGACATTGATGTGTATTGTTAAAACTTTACCTAAGTATATGAGATATTTGACTTGGATATTTGTTGTGTACTTTGAAGGTTAAGAACTTATAAAATGATGTTTTATTCTTAGTTTTTAGTGTTATAAATTTAAGATATTATGTTTATTTAATATTATTTTATGTATTTTTTATTATTATTTTAATACTAGTTCAACTACGATTCTATCATAGTTAAACCATTAAACCTTAAATCAATGTCTTCATTGGACTGATCCAATTTTGAAAGCATTGGTGTAAATACAATTTTTCTTTATTCTCACATTAATCTTACAATACTATCTTTTTAATATTATTAATATCAGTCTTATGTTAATTTTAAGTAACTAAAAGAGAAAACTTTTTATTAAGAAAATAAATAGAAAAATATAATTAATATTTTTCAATATATTTTTTTACTTTTAATTACTTAAAATTAGTTCTAAAATGTAATGTTAATATTCTCTTTAATTTTTACAATATTAATTTTTATACTTATGGTTAGTTTAATTTTCAATTATTGTCCATATAAAAAATTTTACACTATAAAACAATTAAAAATCATATATACATGACTTTTAAACTTATTATAAAAATCAACAATTTTACAACACATATCATATATTATTAGATGACAGTATAAAATAATATACACTAACAGTATATTTAAATTTTATTTTTTTTTACGTCTTTTGCTCAAATATGTACGACGGCATTGGTGTGAAAAAAAAAAAAAGTTTTTCAAAAGAAGGTGCCAACGTTGAAGCGTGGATTCATAATTGGATCTTTCTAGCATGGGCAAATTTAACAATTCTCTAGCAAATGACGAAGTTGACCTTACTTTTTATTAGAGGTTACTTCCTATTTTTAAAAATTATACATCTACGTCAAAGAAAGTTAAAATAACGAAGTTGCTCAAAGAAATTGTAATCTAATGTATTAAAAATTGTAGGTTTCAACATACTCAAACAAATGGGCTGATTGACTAATCTGGTGTAGTTTTAAAAACAAATTACCAAAATAAGACTCTTTTGAAACATATTATCAGCATAAGTCTGTTTTGACCGTTGACCGGTCAAAGTCGCAAGTCTAACTAGCGAAACTCAATCCACATCAACTTTTTTCTTCTTCTTTTTTTTGTAAAATTATACGTAGGTGGCCAACGTGGAAAATAAAACACTATTCAGACTTGCGAAACTCGCAGGATTGCGCCACATGGCACGATCCTGTGAGTTCCGCAAGTCTGAATAGCGTTTTAAGTCCTATAAATTTCCCTTCTACCTTCGGCTTACAATATGACTTTTCTATTCTAGTTACATAAAATTTTTATGTTTTTTAATCACTTTATATTTATGTAACTTTTTAATGTTTTTTGTGTAATATTATATTTATATTATTTGAAAAATATATATAATAATTTTCTTTTACATTTAAAGAACAAAGATATTTGTATTTTTTTTTTTAACACAAGCGTTATGCAATTTACAAATTTATCTTTTTTACTTTATATGTCCATGCATAAGTAATTAATAAATAAATAAATTTTTTATGGTATATGAATTCATTACGTATTTAATTCAGTATTATTCATTTATAAATTTTTGTATTTGTAATGAGTATCTTCACTCGTATTTATTTCATGTTTTATTTATTACTGAGTTGATATTACTTTTTTTTTGTAGATGCATCGTACAGAATCATGAATTCAATTGTAGCATTTGTGTATATAAATGGAAGGATGTATGAAGGTGTTGAAGGAGTAACGTTCGAAGGGATAAAGAAAGCAATACAAATTAGACATGGCATTAGTTTTAATGTTTTAAAGAGAAAATTCATGACAAATTTAAATTGCAAGCAAATCAAGTTATATCTTCTGTTATATGTAGGTTTTTAATTTCAAAAGCCGAAGGCAAATATAGTGCATTACAAATATGTGATGATGAAGACATAGAATGCATGATTCATGCATTTCAACAACAAAATGAAATGTCAGTAATAGAAATGTATGTTGAAGTGGAAGTTGTTGGTAGTTCTATGATTCCGTTAAAAGGTGGTGGAATAAATTCTCGCGTGTCTGGTGATCAGAATTTGTCTTGTAATCAGTCATTGGCACAATTTGGGATGCAAAGACAAGTAGAAGCAGATGACGACGGTGATGACTATTATGTGTCGCAGTCATATGTTAAGGAATCATCCAATGATGATATTCCTGACGATGAATCGTTTGACACAAATGATGAGACAGCGTCCATTGAAATAAGTCGTATTATTGAACCATTGTTAATATATCAATTTGAGGAAGGTATGTTTTTATCTTACATAATACTGTTATGTTATTGCATACGTAGTTAATGTTTGTTCATGAAGTTAAATACAAATAGACAATTAAAAATTATTACATAAAATAGTCATACACAATATTTATAATTATTTTATTTTATTTTATATTTGATGTCAAATTTTTATTGTTAATATTTTTAAATTTATGTAGGGGGTACAACTCAGTATCCTTTCTGGTGTGATTCTTCCCACTATACAAACATTAATTGGAGCCACCCTAATCAGGAAGAGATGTCATCCTTAGATATTTCTGCTGGCTGGAGTGTCGGGGAAGAATTATATGTCGGGTTACAGTTTGAGAGCAAACAGGCTGTACATAATGCATTAAAACATTATCCAATGAAGTTGCATCAAACGTATGTTGTTGTTGAGTCCAAGCCCATGAAGTTGATTTGCAAATGCCCAAATAAGGACGACGGTTGTCCATGGCATATGAGGGCAATTTTATCAAAAAAAACAGATACTTGGGTTGTCAGCCAATAGGGTGGGCCACATACGTGCTTGAATTTGTCACTAACACAGGATCATGATAAGTTAGATTCTGAATTCATTTGTTCATGCGTACAAGGTATATTGCAGGTTTACATATTTGACTTTGTGAATCAATATGAAAATATATATTTGAAATTCTTTTTTTATGTGCAGGAATGATCTCTAAAGATCCATCCCTAAAAATAAGTTTGATTCAAGAGAGAATAACAACTATGACGAGTTACAAGGTGACATATAGGAAGGCATGGAAGGCCAAACAAAAAGCTATAGTCCGTGAATTTGGAGACTGGGACGAGTCATATGCCATGCTTCCAAGGTGGCTTAAGTATATGCAAAGGAATGTGTCAGGTACGTATTACCAACTTTGCCAAGATGAATTTTTTGTTGGTAATTAACTCATTCGCGGTTATCGGCAATTCCATCTAGTCTTTTGGACATTCAAGCAATGTGATGATGCCTTCCATTACTGTAAGCCACTAATACAAGTCGACAAAACACACTTGTATGGCAAGTACCGTGGAACCTTGTTAATTGCCACAACACAAGATGGCAACAGTAATGTCCTTCCTCTTGCATTTGCTGTGGTTAAGGGTGAGACTTTAGAAGCGTGGTCGTGGTTCTTGTTGCATTTACGTTTGCATGTCATGGATAAACAGGGCATATGTTTAATTTCTGATCGACATCGTAGCATAAAGTCTACTATGCAGAATGAGGTCCTTAGATGACAACCTCCACATGGTTATCATATGTATTGTATTCGACATATTGCAAGCAACTTTAATCATCGTTTCAAGAATGGAAAACCAAAAAAAAATGTTGGTTAATCTAGGTATGTTGTCAGTTTATAACCTTTAACTTCACAATTTTTTTTTTAACATGATCGTATTTTCAATAACAAATTTTATTTTTTTATTATAGTAGGATATACTCCATGCAAACACATTTTTGACAGAAAACTACAAACATTTCGCGAGTGTAGTGCAGATTTCGATAGATGGATAAGTGCATTTTTGTTGACAAGTGGAGTATGGCATACGATGTGGAAGGCTGTAGATTCGGCCACATGACCATGAACCTATCTGAATGTGTCAATAAGGTCTTGAAGGATTGCCGAAACATTCCAATAACTGCCTTGGTAAAGTCAACATATAGTCGATGTGTTAAGTACTTTGTACAGCGAGGGTCTCAAGTGAGGGCAGATTTGTCAGCTGGCAATATATATTGTGCCAAGTTAGTTGAGGCGATGCGAAAAAATGTTGAGAAAGCATCTTCTCACCAGGTTCGTAGATACAACATCTAGTCAACATGGTTTGAGGTTGAGGAGGCATTTAATCCTTTGATTCAGTGTGGCGGTCAGAAATGGATAGTTAACCTAAACAAACGTTATTGTCAATGCGAACACTTTACTACATTTCATTATCCATGTTCCCATGTTATTGCTGCGTGCGGTGTAGTTAGCGTTGACTACAACCAATACATAGACCCAGTATACACAAACGAGTACATACTAGATGCATATTCAGCACAATGCTGGTCGTTAGGTAATGAAGAAGCTATGCCACCTAATGATGAGCAATGGGTACTTGTCCTAGACCCAACAACTGTTTGTGGAAAAGGTCGACCAAAATCAACAAGAATCAGAAATGAAATGGACTAGGTTGAATCACAACCCAGACAAAGATGTCATAGATGTGGACGGGAAGGCCATAATAGGCACAATTGTCCATTACAAGCGCAGACAAGCAATTCCGAGCAAAGTAATGAAGAAAACATTTAGTTCATAACAATTTTTGTAATGTTAATTTATGAAATTTTTAAACTTTCTCTTCAAAACACCATATTGTTGTTACCATTTTCGATTTGTTCATAAATGTGTTTTTTTATTTATTAACTTAATTATCAACACCTAGTAAATCAACGTGGATGACAACATCGTCGAATATGGTCAATAAAATATTAATATTATGTACAATAAACTAATACAACGACCGTAGAACTTAAAAAAAATCAAGTATCATCTGCCGAATGTTTGTGACCCTTATTTGGAGGTGTTAAAACACAAGGGTGTGACCAGTTTCTAGCAAGTCGTGTAGGATTTCTTCTTGCTGGTCATACATCTTCCACTGTAGCAGCAGCATTCGTCGCAGATAGTTGACTAGCATTATCTACCTCTGACGAAAATTGGGCGCGTAGATCTACACCCATTATATGATCCATCCCCTGTAAACATGGAGATCTAGGTATGTTATATAGTGGGGCACCTAGAGTTACATATGGCAAAGGCATGTTTGGACTCAGTGTTGAGAACAGAGTCCCAAATAGTTAATCCATCGTGAAATTCGATGTGGACGGATGAGCATAAGGAGGGTGTTGTTGCGAAGTTCTAACATCAGCCTGTTGCTGAGAAGGATAATAGTACATGGGTTGTGAACTGGGATAATGTACAAATTGTGTAGGTGTGTAATACATCCCAAGTTGACGTTTAGGCATTGTCGGAAAATGATATGTTTCGACCTCAACAACCCTTCTCCTTCTTCCAAGCCCTTGCGATTCAACACAATGCCCAGGAATATGAAATTGTTGTGCATCGAATATCGGCGGAGGAGGTGGAGCTGGCGAAGCAGCCTCAGTTACACTATCCTCTACGTCAACTAAAATCATGATTTTCTTGACATAAGGCACTAGGTCATCAACCTCCCATATACCTTTGCCTTCCTCAAAGACCATGTATGTTAATGTCTCCCTTACCTTTCCCTGTAAAAAAACAAAACTAGACACACAACGACTTCAATATGAAAAAAAATATTACAAGTCAATTTACATAAGTTATGTTACCAAAGTTGCTGCCTTAGCGTTCTTCGGGTCCACAAACGACTTTGTTTTTCGTTTGTACCACATTATGTACTCGAAATTGTGACCCAATCATCCTACTTATGGGCTGGTGTCTTGAACTTGTAGTTCGTGTCTGTGATTCCATGCGTTGATCGTTGGTGCCAGTATGTTATGCCAATTTTCACTAGTCTTTCCACGCAAAGTCAACACATGTAACTCCTGTGGTTGAAGCGGAGGATGTGGAATTGGTTGTCGAAGACCAAATTGTCTCATCACTCTATCGGGTTGATGCCACTCACATACATTAAAACATATTAGTGGCACAACTAATTTCCAGACAATTTGTCCATCTCGGCATACTAGAGGCATTGCATTCATAATAGCCTTAGTGTACGGCTCCCAAACAATCTACAAAGAACAATTAAGTAAAAACCATGTATAGCAAGTTAAAATTACAATTACAGGCTATATAAGATAGATACTTACATCATGCCTCCTCACAATGTCAAACGTTCGTCGGTGTGATGTTAAATCGTCGTTTCCTATGTGGTTATGTCCACGTCGAAGCCACCTATAAAAATATGGAGTCATAAACAATTTAAGCCAAATATAAAAATCATAACAAATGTATATTAACAACATTAATGTTACCTCATCCCTAGGAGTTGACCAACAATGAAGTCAGGCGTTCTTTTTAGAGCTATACGTTGAAATCTTTCCCATGCCCAAAGCTGCAGTAATAAGCACATGCCACCAATGGATTGTGTCCTATAATTCATGGCTATACATAGCTCGCGATATAAGCAACTAAGTACAGCAGCCCCCCATGCATAGGTCCTTGTCTCGTTAAAGTCTCGTAAAAATTGAAGATATCGTAACGAGACTTTACTACTTGATTTGTCAACTAACAGTGCACACCGATGAATCTAAGGATCCATGCCCGAGCATATCTCTACAATTGTTCCTCATGGATAACATGTTGACCAATGTCATCAAAATGCTCAGCCAACCAGCTTAGTTTAACAAAACTACCATCTAGGTTCGCTGGTCGAATACCCAGCAACTGTTCACACAAAGCTCCCTAATCAAGCTATGTAGACCCAATAAAAGCCAGCCCGTCAACAGGAAGCCCTAACAAAATTGTGACATCTTGAAGAGTGATCGTGCACTCTCCAAATCTCATATGGAATGTATGAGTTTCAGGTCTCCACCTTTCCACGAAGGCATTCACCAAACCGGCGTTGACCCTTAAAAAACCTATTTTGGCAACCCAATAGAAGCCAGATTGACTAAGAAATTCAATAATTGCTTTCGGAACACCTTCTACTCCATTATGTGTAGAAAGAGCCTGTCTAACAAGTAATCTGCGGTCTGGTTCACCATTCCACACATATTGTGAAACATGCATACTTTGCATCCATAAGACGTCATCATCAATTGGTCTGGAATGAATGTTGCTTCTATCGGAAGATGAAGAAGAGGCCATTTTGTGGAGATCTGTAAAAAATACTGCGTAAATCAATCAACAAGAAAAAATATAATCAGTTAATAAATTTATTATACGTAACTAAATAAATAAATATTTTCTATTATTATCGTCCTAAATAATAAAATCCCAAACATATTATATTTATTAAGAGAGTAAATTTTTAAAAACATAACTTACTTTCAATGTAATTAACCAAAAATTTAAATAATATTATATATGCTAAAACAATAATTTATCAAAGAAATAAAATAATTTATCAAAAAACACATTCACCACCTAAAAATACTATAATACATATAATCAATGAAATATAAATGCATATTACAAATTGAATAACAAAATAAATAAATCCATAACTAGTTTTTTAATTTTTTTATTATTTAAATAAAAATATGTTACAACAAATTTAACCACATATAATTTCTTAACGTATAATAATAATTACATATATATTTCTTAACCACATACAAATAATTATATTAAAAAAATTAAAAAAAAACATAAATTAACATAGTCAATTATTAAAATAAATGCAAAACACAAATTAAATTAAATAAACTTAAATTAAACACAAATAATTGTCAAAATTAAGTAAAATATACAATAAAATTCATAATTGAAAATTTTAAATCATTTATTGAATAAAATTGCCGCTTTAGAATACAATAAAACATATAATTAATAAAATAATTACAATATATTACAAACCATATAAATTAACACACAATGTCAAATAAATATTTTAAATATAAGCACATATTATAAATTGTATCAAAACAAAAAAAAAAATAAGGAACTTTCTATTATTTAACAAAAAAAAAAAGTACAATTATCATTTAAATAAGTAACTAATTTTTACAAAATATATACAAAATTTTTTTTACCTAAATTTTAATACGCCAAAAACACCTCAGACGCGAAATTAAGACCCACTTTTGCTATTTAATTACGTTGCTTTCATGTAGGGCTTTAGAACTATTTTTAGTTGCTTTCAAGTGGGGTTTCAAGTGGGGCTTCGGACGTATTTAAAGGCTTTCAAAAACTAATTTTTTATGCAAACCTGCTATTCACAACAGCGGGTTCTCCTCTGGCCGCCACGTGTCGCCGTTTGGTTGGCAGGGGAGGAGGCAACAGGCCACGTGTGGCATGCGGGTGAATCCCACTATTCGCAACTGCAGAATACATAGGGAGACGCCACATGTCCTTCCCTCGTTGAGCGCTACGACAGTCCCCGCGGATCGCGCCACGTGACACAATCCTATGAGTTTTGCAAGTCTGAATAGCGTTTTCCTTTTCACGTTGGCCGCCTACGTCTAATTTTACAAAAAAAAAAAAAAAAAAAGCTGACGTAGACTGAGTTTCGCTAGTCAGACTTGTGACTTTGACCGGTCAACGGTTAAAACAGACCCATGCTGGTAATATGTTTCAAAAAGGTCCCATTTTGGTAATTTGTTTTTAAAACTGCACTAGATTGGTCAATCAGCCCAAACAAATGAGATATGAGCCTGACAGGGAACATATATAGTTTATTTTAAAAGATTAAATTAAATTTCATTGGTGACCAATTAAAGTAAGAGTTTAATGGTCATGCGCTGTCCGTATAAAAAGTTTTACACTGTCAATCAATTGAAATTCATTGTTGGTATGACTTTTAAGGTTATTATTGTAAAAGTCAACAAATTTATCATATATAATGGTTTGTGATTGAATAATAGTGTAAAATTACTTTATATAAGCACAAATTTATTTACTGTAAAAAGTCGCTTTGAGAGTGATAACAGAAAACAATAATGCGAAGTTAAAACCAAAATATAACATTCACAGCTAATGAGTAAGTTTAACGATGGTGATCGGATAGGAAATTTTGATCTTCTGCAGGTATAAAATTTAACTCTCAAAGATCAATGACTGTCAAAATTGTTTGTTCCATAAAAGAAGAATAAATATAAATATAAATATGAGTTTAATAGCTATTCACTATCAGTGTAAAAACTTTTATACTGTCAACCAATCAAAAGTCAGCTTTAGTGTGATTTTTAAGATGATTATTATCAAAGTCAACAAACTTATCATATATGGTAGATTGTGATTAGATGACAGTGTAAAATTACTTTACACTTTCAGTGCATAGCCTATTTTCACTATAAATATAGAATAAAAAGGCAAAATTATTGTCTTTTAAATTTAATTTTGGTTTAATTACTTTTTTAGTCCTTATAGTTTTGCGAACTTTACTTTTTGGTTCCTATAGTTGAAAATAATCCCTTTTAATCCTATACATGCACTTTTAATACCAATTTGGTTTCTGTCGTTTTAAACCACCACAAATTAAATAAAAAACGCCAAAAAATGTCAATTTGTGACGGTTTTTCACCGCCAATTTTCATTTTGTGGTAGTTTTCTCTCACGGAATTAAGATGCAAGGACCAAACTGGTATCAAAAGTGCATGTATAGAAACTTAAAGAGATTATTTTCAACTATAGGGACCAAAAGATAAAGTTTGCGAAACTATAGAAACCAAAAAAGTAATTAAACCTTAATTTTTTAGTTTTAGGCATTTAATTTTTTTAATTCAATATGATTCTCTAAATTATTTGTTCATAACTTCTTTTTTTTCATAAAGTTTTTCTAATTCAATTTAGACATTTAATTTTTTATTCAATTTAACTTTTTTTCTAACTACGTCTTTTAACTTAATTGAAGTTTCTTAAATAAGTTAAATGACACTATTTTAGATTAGGCTTTCCTCTTATTTTACACTCTTTTTGCATTAATTTCGTCATTAAACCGAAGCCCTAAACTCCCAAATTTTTATTGAAAAGCTTTATAGCCACCAGTAAACTGTTCTTATTTAGCCATCTCATCTTTATTTTATTTTCTATTTTAGACATTCAACAACAACCTTAAAATCCACCATTATTAACCAAATTTCATACTTTCAACCATCTTCATCGTGAACTATAATCACATCAACTACCAGAGCATTTTTAGAAAAATTAAAAGTTGGAAGAGAGAGTTAATTAAAAGAAAACATTGGCAATGAATAACTTCCAACACTAAATTAAATAAACAAATGTTAACATAAAAATATTTTAAAGGACTGAATTAAATAAAAAAGTTAAAAGACTAAACTATAATCCAAAATAAACTTAGAAGACTGAAAATCATAATTTCGCCAAATAAAACTTTTAAAAACATTGGGTTTAATAGGAAACTAAAGACTAACAACATGATATGTTAGACTAAGAATGGCATTTGCATATAGTAAACTAGGAAAGTATAGGTATGTGATTAGGATTTTTCTGTTTTAAAATTAATTTTTACACCGAAAAAATTGATTTTAAAAAGATAAGTGAAAAAAATACCTTTCAAAGATGAATAGAATTAATTATAGGGACAGACTTATCAAAATTTTTAAATTATTATTATGTCTATACCTCAAAACGATTCTGATATACTATTTAAATAAATTGAATTCTTTTAAACTCAGTACTAAAATATCATTTATAAACATAAATAATTTTTTTTAACATTTGTTTAAACCAATTATTTTTAATATTAATTCTTTCAAAATAATTTTATAAAAAGTTAAACTACATAATCTTTTATCTGGTTTAAAATTCTAAAACTCTCTATCTCTCTTTCAATTTTCCAATCCTCACATTAACTACGAGGACCGCTTAGGCTTAACATTAATCAATGATATATCCAACCGTCAACAACATTAACTAACCTATTTCTTTCTTTTGTCCATTTAGTAAGATATCAAGTTGTTTGTGCTTGAAATGAAGTGATTAACAATAACACTAGAAGGGGGTTGAATTGTGGTTCCAAAAAATTGTATATTTAAGATGCATTTTAAAATTGTTTTCTAATCAAGTGTATAAAATTCTTCAAATGCAATTTATTTTATACTACAAATTTGAAAATGATTTATGACAAACAGTGTTACTAGTTTGAAAAGATTCGTGATTAAAAAGAACCCTTTATAACTATATAAGTGAAATTATTAGTTGCAGTACCTTTCTAAATAAACCAATCTTGATTTTTAATAAAAGAATAAAAATAAAGTAAGAGTGAAAAGGAAAGATAGAGAGTGCAAACGAGTTTATCCTGGTTCACCCTTTACCATAGGACTACATCCAGTCCCCACTTCCCTATGGGATTTTCACTAACCAACAATAACCAAACTTACAATCAGAATATTAACAACCTTCCTCAAGTTCTTCTTAGCCACAAAACCACTCTGGTTCTTGGAAAGAATAGCCTCACTTCACCTTTTACAGAATATAGCCAACAGTAGTAGTAGCACACTGCACTACTCTTCTTCAACACCTCAAGTTGGTCTAAAGGTATACACTTCACAAATACAACAAGTTTTTTCTATGATTTTATTGCACATAACACAATCCCAAGCTAACTCCCAACAGAGAGGATTTTTTACAATTGGCTCACCTTTTTCATCCTATAGACTCAGCACTTAGATTACAAAAATGTAGGAGTGAACACTTTTTTCACACAAAGAAGATCTCAGATATGGAAGCTTTCTTTTTTGGCTCAAAATACCTCACACAGAGGGCTTGAATGTTCTCTTTGAAAATTTTCTTCTTCTTTTTGACAATATTAGCTTCCTTGAAAAAAAAATTAGAGAGGTAGAATGTCTTCTTTATATATATTCAGCAAGAAAAAATAATCGTTAGAAATAGAACAGCTGAGATGTGTGCCATGTTATGTCAGATACAGCTGTCATACTTCTACACTTCATGAACTCATGCTTTCTAATGTACCTTTCTGAAGCACCTTTTTGAATACATTTGCTTTTGATATACCTTTCTGAGGCACTTTTATGATGGTTCAATAGAACATTTTTCTTTATAGTGGATCTTGTTCTTAGTTAGCATATTTTGATGCTTCAATTGAATATTTTAGAATATGATCATTACTTAAGAACTTTGAAGTTGTAATATCTTTATCAATTTTAATCCACTTCAAACATAAATCTAAATTACCTTCAATGATACAAAAATTTTAAATAACATTTAGAATAAATAAATTATATAGCTAAATTATTCAAATGTATTAGGAACTTTTTTATATAAAATCAAATTATGACCTTTATCAAGTTACATTATTATTGCTAATACTATAAAACATGTAGTTCGTAATAAATTTTTTACTAACATATTTAATTCAAATTTAAATTAACTTAAAAAATATAGCAAAAATATTATTATCATTATATATAAAATTAAAGTAATCAAATTATGCATGTTGATTTAAGAATGACACCAAACTTAAATCGTTAATACAAATTTATCTTAATGTTTATATATATATATATATATATATATATATATAAAGGAGAGAGAGAGAGAGAGAGAGAGTTGTAACATATTTTATGATAATTAATTAGTTAATTTAATCAACCAATTAAATCATTTGATTTAATTGATTGTTTGATTGATTTGACTCTCAACTTTTATTATTTATGAAAATTATTAAAAAAATTATTTTCTTATAAATTTTCCTACAATAAATAGTAAAAATATATATAATTAAGTTAATTTTGACATGTTTTATTCTAATTAATTAATTTTTTAATATAAGTTAATTAATTGTATTTGTTGACATAATTGATTGTTTGACAGTTTAAACTTTTTGCAACAATTAGTTAATTAATTATTAACAAATTAATTTTTTTTACAAATCTTTTTATAAAGGTTGCAAAGCGGGCCAATTTGGTTCGTTTTGGCTCACCCCACTACTAGCCCGCCAAAAGTGGTCGAGGCTGGCTGACCTGCCTACTAAGGGTGAGTTGAAAGTTCTAGCTCACCTTTTTTAGGGATGGGTTGACCTGCTAAAAATTAAAAGAAAAAAACAAAAAAGAGAATTCAAGTTCAATAAAAAATTTAATACAATTGTAATTCTTGATTAATTAGTTAAAAGATTATACATGTTTTAATGTTAACTTTTTGAAAGTTGAAGTATATGTCCAAGTATACTAGGTGTATTTAATTCTTAATGTTGATTGCTAATTTAATCATTTTCTTTTTCTTATTTCTAACTAGTAAGGGATCAAGAAATAAATACCAAGTTATTTTACTTGATGATGTTTATACTTCTTTAGATTTAAATATTATCAAGCTTAATTTTTTTTTTTTAAATAATAGCTTGATAGGCCAACATGTCTAGGCCTGTGGGTGGCCTGCTTAGTTGATGGGTTGGGCAAGGTGGGGTGGTGAGTTGAGCCACCTAACATTTTGAGCTCAACCTGTTTTGACATCCCTATCTTTTTAATAATAAATAATAAATATTTGTTTACTATTTAATATAACAATATAATATAACATTGTAATTATATATGGTATAATAGAAAATATAATATAGGGTTAAATATGTTTTTAGTCCCTAGACTTTTTTCGATTTTCACTTTTAGTCTCTAAACAAAAAATTGACTGGTATTGATCCCTGTACTTTTCTTCCATTAACATTTTTAGTCGTTGCCGTTAAGTCCCACTGTTAAGTGACGATGTGACAACCACGTTGGCAGCCATGTGAGTTTCCATGTCATCAACTAGTCTGACGTGGCTGCCACATGTAAATTTTTTTGGTAAATTATGTTTAGTCCCTAATCTTTTCACAAAATTCACTTTTAGTCCCTCAACAATTTTTTGACCAATCTTAGTCTGTTATCTTTTTACAAAATTCACTTTTAGTCTCTTAACGATTTTTTGACCAATCTTATTCCCCTAACTATTGTTCGCCATTTTTTTAGTCCCTCCCATCAAATATCACTATTAAGCAATAATGTGACAACCACGTTGACAATCAGATGACTTGCCATGTGGATTACTAATTTGATGTAGGCATGACAATGGAGTGGGTCGGGGGCAGATTTTGCTCTTCCCTTCCCCGTCCCCACAAAAAGCGAGGTGGTTCGGGTTTAAAAAAGGTGAGTTTATATTTTTGAAACCCATCTCTATTCCCACTGGGTTTTATTGGGTTTGGGTAAACTAGCAGGGAACTCGTCACTTTTTTTTTTACAATTTTAATTTAGTTATACATTTTTAAATAAATTATATATTAAGTTACTAATTATATTTTATTTCAAAAATTAATAAAAATTAATAAATAACAAAGAACTTAAAAATAAAAAAATTTATTGTGGGAACGAAGGCGGGGCAGAGAGTCACATACACAAGTCACATACTCGAACCCAACTTTACAAGTCAGAGAAAACCCGAACCCAATCAAAGTAGGTTTTCCTTGTCAAAGTCAGGATGGAGTTGTTGATTTTTGCTTACTACATCTCCTTTTCTATTTTTTTTTCAAATTTGAATTGGAGGTTGTTGATTTTGTTTACTGCATCTCCTTTGCTTTTCTGTTTTTTTCAAAATTTCAAACCCTTTTTCTAGCAATTTTACACCGCTAAAAAATTTGTAGCTCCTTAGAAACTACACAAAAATGTCTTGAACTAGCAACATTTTATTACGTGATTATTACATCAAACTAATAGTCCACATAGCAAGTTATGTAACTGCCAACAAGGTTGCCACATCATTGCTTAACGGTGATAGTTGATGGGAAGGACCAAAAACAATGACAAACAATAGTTGAGGGACTAAGACTAGTCAAAAAATTGTTGAGGGACTAAAAGTAAATTTTGTAAAAAGATGAAGGACTAAGACTGGTCAAAAAATTGTTAAAGGACTAAAACTGAATTTTGTGAAAAGATTAGGGACTAAAAACATAATTACCAAAAATGATGACGTGGTAGCTACGTCAGATTAATTGATGCTGTGGCAACTCACGTGGCTGCTATGTCATCACTTAACAGTGAGACTTAACGATAGGGAACAAAAATGTTAACGGATGAAAAGTACAGGGACTAAGATCGGTCAATTTTTATTTAAGGACTAAAAGTGAAAATCGAGAAAAGTTTAGGGACTAAAAACATATTTAATCCTATAATATAATAATATTTCAAAATTAACGTAATTGATTATTTAGAGTTAAAGCTAACATATAATAAGATATTATAAACCATAGGATTAATTTTTATTAAGAGTTTAGATTATATATATATATATATATATATATATATATATATATATATATATATATATATAGAGAGAGAGAGAGAGAGAGAGAGAGAGAGAGAGAGGGTATATCTAATGAGATGGCCATTTTTATATAAGAGTGAGAGGAGTAAATCTAGGCCACATAACCATACATGGATGGTTAGGATTTAATGTCATGTGACCACTTAAAAAGTCATGTGACTTTTTAAAAATCTCACATGACTTGTGTGTTTTAATCTTTATCATTCAAGATAAGATCTAATGGTTCAGCTTTATTCCTCTCATTCTTACATAAAAAAGACTCTCTCATTATATATGTTCCCTATATATATAAGATTTTGTCATGTATGCAAATGACACGTGGTAGTACCTATTATTAATTTTAAAGTAGTTAAAGTAAGTATTGTCATCATTATATATAATTAAAGCAATCAAATTATACATCTTAATTTGATAACAACGTTGTTATTCAATATGAAAACTACATGCATGAAATACACAAACCACAAATGTGGCTTCACACCTATTTTTAAAATAAATCTTATTTTTTCATTTGAGAATGATTGTGATTTCAATTAGCGATATTCTTAATTGAAACATTCAATGCTTAAAAAAATAATTATTTTTATTATAAATAATTTACTCATTAAATTTTATGTGCTAAATAGAAATGATTTCAAATTTTAACTTTTAATTTATATTTAAAATTTCCAATTATTTAAGTTCAAGTATAAGAGCAAGATATTTATTTTTATTGTAAAAAAAGAAATTTATTATCATGGGCAATTTAGTATCATAGTGACAAAAAAGATAAAGAGATTCAATCAAAATGTCACAACACAATATTAATATCATGATTTGGGTTTATCATTTTAATTTTATAATTTAATATCATGATTTTAATATCTCCAAAATAAACATATCATGATTTTAATATTTGTGATTTAATACTATAATTCTAATTTCTTGAAATAAATAAATATACTTAAAAATGACAATTAAGAATTTGAAATATAAAATGTAATCTAATGTGTATGATTTCTTTATCAATAATAATTATTTAAAATACTTCGAACATGAGGATAATTTATTGTTATTGAAATATACAAAACATAATTGGAAATATGAATTAAAATATATAAATATTTAATTTAAAAATTTATCCAAAATAAACTTCTTTATTAGAAATAAATAAGGATTTAATATAAATAAATAGAGATTCTTTGAAATAAGGATATGCATATTGTCTTATTTTAAATGGCCAATTAAGATTAATATCTTATAACTCAACTTCTTTAAAAATTAAAAGAATTGAATTACATCTATAAATAAAAATCAATATTTTATTTAAAATCAAATTTTAGAAAATTTCATTTTTTTGGAATGCAATTAAGATCAAAAGTAATATAGATAGCACTTTATACTTAATATTATGAAAAAAAATACCTAAATGTTTTCTTTAATATACCATGAAAGTCACGACCAAGACTATTGTCCATTATATATTTGTTCAAAATTAAGTAATAATGTTATTTAATTTAATGGAAAAGTTTGATATAGGATCAAAAATCACAAAATAAAAGTCTATGGTCATAGTAAAATGTTCTACTAATATATATTTTTGTAAATTAAATTGATATAAGACATTTGTGAATATATAATTACTTAAATATATATTGATATATTATTATTATTATTATTATTATTATTATATATAAATATTTATATACATATCTACTAACATATTTTTTGTAAAATTAAAAATAATTTAGAAATATATTAAAATATAATAATATATAAAATGTATAAATTGAAAACTTAACACCCGTACAAGGTACAGATTATTATATAAATATACTTTTTTTAGTGAAATATATATAAACAATTATTTCATCGATAATAATATCTTATTTCAGTCACTAAAATATGCAAAGAAAAAATAAAAAATTAAAACAACACAATTTAATGAAAAGAAAATTATTTAAAATAGAGTAATTAAGTTATCATTAAGATATATAGTATTAAAAAGTATAATTTGTTGTCTGGTTTGTTATAATATTATATTTTTTTATTTACTAGTAGTAAGTATATGTATAATTTTGGTCCTTAGTATATATTACTAATTTATATTTATTAATATTAATTTTAATATTATTGCTATATATTTAGTATATATTTATTAATATTAATTTTAATATTATTAGTTTATATAATGTTAATATTATTTAATTTAGTAGTAGTAAACATATGTGCAATTTTAGTCTCTTGTTTAAGTTATATATAATATAATTTTTATTTATATATCAAATAAAATCATTAGGTTAGTGATTTTAGTGTTGTTAGTGGACTTCAAGGTCAGGAGTTTGATTCCTACCTTCAATACCTTTCTTAATTCCTTTTCCATTTTTGTATACTACCTACACTCAGATTTGATTGTAAATAAGAGAAAAGTTGAGAGATTAAAAGTGCAATTAAGTTAAATATAAATTAACAGAGTTATAACATCATTAGTTTGTAGGGATTTAATTACAAATTTTTTAAACTATTAGGACTTTTTAAAAGTGTTTTTAACCGTTGGGATTTAGTTAAAAATTCTATAAAACTACAGGGACCTATAAATTAATTTAACCTAAAATTTAATCAAAAACTAAAATTTAAAAACAATTATAATGCATTATTCTATTTTTTACTAAAATTTATTATTTTTTTTACAATCAGTTTTTTAACATATTAGTTAGTTAAACTTCTTCTTTTTTTACGATCATTAAGAATTTCAACCTGTGTTAATTTAAAATTA
Organism: Spatholobus suberectus; assembly: GCA_004329165.1. Lineage (NCBI taxonomy): Eukaryota > Viridiplantae > Streptophyta > Magnoliopsida > Fabales > Fabaceae > Spatholobus > Spatholobus suberectus. The sequence continues at coordinate 77,585,387 of CM014730.1, read as the reverse complement.
GTCTTGGAGAGTCAGATCAATTACGTATATATTACTATATAAAAAAAATGAATATTTAATTAAAGTATAATATGTTTCATTTTGAAAAAATTTATTTCATAAGAACCACTTATATAATTAAGTCTAAACATAACTATAAAACTATATATTAATCCTAGCCATTGAATTTTTTTATGTATATATCAATGGTGACAACAAGACTTCCTCATTGTTAGGGAAGTTTGGCGCTCCTCCACATTAGACATTTGGACGTTTCCTTCATAATTTCAACCACGCTCATAGTTTCTTCGTCTGCACTTTCAGTTGCACACTTCCATTCTCTTGGCTTTTTTTTTCTTTCTAGGTTTCTTCCCTTCTCTCTCTGCTTTAAATTTATCCCAAAAAATAAAAATAATGTCAATTTCCTTCCAGCTTCACATTTTTTGCTTCCTGCACAGCTCAATAATCACATTGGATCCCCATTTAGTGGTGTTTAGGAGTTAAATATGTTTTTAATCTTTGTAAATAGGGTAATGTTTGTTTTTAATCTCTTAAAAATAAATCATTTTCTTTTAATTTTTCATTTATGGAAACACTATACAAGATAAATGTAAATTAGCGTTGCTCAGCAAAAACTGACCCTAAATGTGAATTAGTGTCGACTTTATAACCAACGCTAAAATGCTTGAAACTAATTAGTGAGCATCGAGTTTTTTGGCCAACGCTATTGAAAGGTATGTCAAATTAAAAATGGTCGACGCTAACTAAATAAAAGGCCAATGCTAATTGCGTTGACCAATAGGGGTCGACGATTAATAGCGTCGACTTGGCCGACACTAAGAAGAGAAAACAAAAAAAAAAATTACTGTCGTTACCAGCAGTATGTTTCTACCATCGTTGCGATGACGCCATAGTGACAGTTTAGCAGTTTCTTTCCTCTTATTTTCTGTCCCATTTTTTCTTTTTATCTCCACCATTATGCTCTATCATTGCCATCACACTCTTCTTCTTCGTTCATTGATAGGAGGTGGTGGTGGTGTCGCTCTGCCATTGCCTTCACAATCTTTTTCGTTCATTGGTCGAAGATGGTTGTGATGTCGTTGGCTCATTGCCGAGCTCTTATTCTTTGTCCACCATCACAATCACTATTGCTGCCTTCTCCACAACCATCCCTGACAAGAACTTGCAACAAATAAAATTAGGAGAGGAAAGCATTAGAAAAAAAATAAAGAATATAAAAATAGAGAAAGATAGTGAGATGAGAGATTGGAGAGAGGAAGATAGTGGGTTAGAGATGTGAGATTGAGAGAAGAAGAAAGGTTTTAAGAAGATGAAGAAAAATAAAATAAAAAGAGGTGAGAAAATTTTTTGTTATTGCCCTAAAATTAAGAACTAGCATCGACTTGGCTGATGCTAAAAATAAAAAAATTCAAAAATTATATTTAGCGTGGGCCATGGCTGTCGCTAGGTCAGTGCTAACTTTTTTGTTTGGTCGACGTTAATTACAAAAAAAAATATTTTTCTAAAAAAAAATTATTTAGCATGGGTCCTTACCGCCGCTAACTTTTTCAATTTCTCACTCAAATTAAGAATCTAATTACAAAAAATTATAATTTTTAGAAAAATATAGTATTTAGCATGGGCTATGGTTGCCACTAGGTCATGGCTAACTTTTGTTTTCCTACTCAAATTAAGAATTAATGTTGGCTTGACCAACATTAATTACAAAAAATGTTTTTTTTTTTTTTAAATATTATTTAGCATGGGTCATAATGGTCACTATTCTCTAATTATCGTCAGATTGGTTGTAGACGCTATTTAATTAAAAATTTTAAAAATAAAACAAAATGGAATTTGAAAGGCTGCGTCCACCTAACGTCGGTGTCGCGGCTAATGCTAATGTTTCAACTCTAATCCATATGTTTCTTGTAATGAAATGTGTCATATAGTCCTTATATTTATAAATAAGAGATAAAAAAAGAGACAATTTTTTATGAAGGACAATGACGACATCTAACACATTTCAAGAAACAAGAGACTAAAAAAAAGACAATTCATTTTTAAGAGACTAAAAATCAATATTACTTTATTTGTTAAAAATAAAATATTCACTGTATAAAAATATAAAAAATCATTTAATATTTGTAAATAATTAAAAATTTTAATAAAATATACTTAATCCTCCTTTTAATCCACATCCTATTATCTTTAATTTGTGCACAGTGACAGTGACGTTGATATTTTCTGTAGATAATATAGTTTAAGGACTTTGCATATATATAATTTCGGCATTATGTACATTCTACGAAACAACGATTATTTTTTTCAACAAATTTGTGCAGAAAACAACAATCATTGACGCGTATCCCTGTGTTTGAGTACCATTTGTATTCTTATTATTAGGTACTTATAATGTTACATTTATAATAGAGAAGATTAGAAGAAGGTTCGCCGTTCATGTTGCAAAGTCAGCGACCGCGGCCAAGTTCCAACCCTTTGCCTCAACTTGCATGCATGTTCCAACGAGGGAAAAAAACAAAAACTTTTCATTAACGAATCTTATTTGTACGCTCAATAATCACTCTGGGACCCAACAAAGAACACAGCCACATATCTGGTCTCGTTTCTTACTTAAGGGAGACGTACTCGCTGGTGAGGAAAAGAGGAGATAGAGATATGTGAAGGAGATGGAATGCATTACGACAAATTAAACATGGACAGCCACAATTTTTTCAACTAACTGAACGGGTTGAAAAAGACTAATTGAATTATGCTCTATTTTTTATCTTGTTTAGAATATGGTTCTTCTCAATTAGTGAATTCCCTATGACTCTTAATTATCTAAAAGTTTATACAAAGGGTTTATATTTAAAAAAAAAATCATTGTTAATTTAAATTATTAAATAATAAACGCTATTTGATGAATTTTTTTTATTAAAACTTACTTTATATTTTTTATATTACTATAAAAAAATTATTATTATTAATTTCTAATTAACAATATTGTTGTTATAATTGCCTAAATTCATCATAACTATATGTGGTGCTCTCTTACTAATGATAACTCTGAGATTAATTTCATTCAATGAAAATGTTAACAACAAATTATCTTACACATTTTTTTAATGGAACAAAATCTTCTCTCACCTCTCTATCTCACTCTTTGCCCCACCTAACACATGTTGACACCTGTTTTAATATGTTACATCAGCTTTTCACACAATTCATAAAATACCTCTCACAAAATCCCTAACATTATTTTACGCAACGTATCATACGTTTCCAAAAATTGGGGCTGCCGAGGCACTTGTGTCGTTCTACTATTGCACGTCGTTCTACGTATCAAGCGAAAGTGGGGCTGCACGATGGAGGCATGTCAACTCCTCCTTCCATATTTGCAGCACGGTACATAGGTAGCAAGACATAATTCACTGCAGGTCAATTCAAAAGTACGGGCAATTTAGAGTAGACAATTGGCTTCCATTCTATTCTCATTGGCTTTTATTCCATTCTCAATTACTATCAATTCTTTACCTTGAAGCCCATCAAGGTATTTGGTTCCATTCCCAACAATGATCAATTTCATTCCCAAAGTTTTTTTTTTTTATAGCTAATCAATTTGATTGTATTTCTTTCTTTCTATGTGGAAAATTTGTTTTTCCTTACTTTTTTATTTTAATTGAGATGCATAATAACACATTCTTTCAGAAGCACAATGTGTTAGTTTTCTTGAGCACGTTAATTTTTTCTGAGCTCGTTATTTTTTCTAATGTTTTATTTTTCTTATTATCTCTAAAAATTCTGCTTTTTTTCTTCTTAATTTTATGCCTGATGTGTTAATTTCTAAGAGGCATGCAAAATTTCTTTAGGTCTCATTTCTTATGTTATTTTTTTTCTTTATTTGTGTTTGTTTACATACAGGTCTTTGTTTTTTTGGAACGGCTTTATCCTCCGGCCTTTTTTTGAAGTCAAGTAATTTATTTACTTTAAAGGTGGTGAAGAACTAGAAAACAATGACAGAAAGAGAGCATGGAATTGATAAT